>PVKA01006897.1:0-80847 GCA_004027165.1 Ctenomys sociabilis
AAGTGCTTATTCTACTGAGTTGTCGCCCCAGCCCCCCCCCGCCCCCCCCTCCCCGCCATCTACTTTGAAGGCTAGCTTTGCTGGGAAAGTTAATCTGGGTTGACAGTTATTTGCTCTAAGAGCTTGAAATACTTCAATACCCTGAAGGCTCTTCTGGCCTTCAGGGCTTGTCCTGAGAAGGCTGCTATGTTTCTAGTTGGTTTACCTTTAAAAGTAATCTTTTGTTTTTCTCTAGCTGCCTTTAAAATTTTGAGTTTTTTGGTGGATATCTGAAAATTTAATGAGGATATACCCTGGTGAATTCCTCCTTTCATAATTGTTTTGTGTTCTCTGAGCATCACTTAATTGTGCTTTAAAAATATTTTTTTATATTTCAGAATTTTTCTTTGATAATTTCTGTAAGCATGTTGATGAATCTACCTACGTAGTCTTCAAACTTTTCTCTAACTCTTGTTAGCCTTAGATTGGCTTTTTTTGTTATTCTCATCCAGTAGCTACTGGACAGTCTTGCTCTCTTTCAGGCTTCTTTGAGCTCTGTGTCATAATCCATTGTTTTGTCCTCTCTATCAGAACATTGTCTATAATGACCACAGTCCTCACATTGGTCGTTATAGACAAGTTCTTAAGAGAATACATTTCTGTTGCTTATTTCTTTCCTTGAAGTTTTTTGTGAGATTTGTGCCCAAACTGCTTTAGTTGCTGTTGTTTATTTTTTATTCTTATTGTTGTTGTTGTTATCGTGTGTGTGTGTGTGTGTGTGTGTGTGTGTGTGTGTGTGTGTGTGTGTGTGATGCTAGGGAATGAACCAGGAACTTTGTACAGAGCTACATCACCAGTGACCCCCTATTCATATACAGTATGTGTGTGTGTATATGTGTTTCTTTTTTCCCCGACAGTGTCTTATAAGTCACTAAATTGACCAAGACTGGGCTTGAACTTTTGATCCTCCAACCTCAGCCTCTCAGAGCGTTTTTCTCCCCACTGATCCTGGGCAAGAGGGAATGATGCCCGATCAATTGGGTTTTTTTGTTTTGTTTTGTTTTGTTTTTGGCGGAACCAGGGATTGAACTCAGGCCCTTGAGCTTGCCAGGGAAACGCTTATTCCACTGAACCATTTCCCTGGCCCCCGATCAATTGTTTATTTTTTTTAATTTTTATTTTATTTTTTATGTATTTGGTACAGGGTCTCACTACACAGCTCAAACTCATAGTGGTCCTGTTGTCAGCCTCTCCAGCACCTGGACTGGTGCCTGATCAGCCTGTAGGGTGCCTGTGGCTTTGCCTGAGCATAGCAGCTTCTCTGTGGCTTCCTGCTTAGGTTGGGGACTTGAGGAGAACAGACTCACAGGGCCTCTGAACACCCAGGCACTTTGTTTCCCTGTGGCAATGCCATTTATTTACAAGAGTCCAAGCTCCCTGTAGAGTCCATTTCCTACCACCACCCCACCCCTTATTTTTCTTCTTTTTTTTTGCTATATGGGTCTGCCCCTTACTACTGACTTTCCTAAAGTTATTAGTTCCAGAGCAACAACTTACCTCTTCTTAGCTTATTTACTCCTAAAAATGGCACTTGAGGCACCAGGTGCATGGGCACCTGATTATAACGCTAATCTAACTGCTTTGTCAAACTTTAGGAAGCTGCCATTCTGGCCTATGGGTAGGACGATGCCCACACAGTAGGCGTGCACCTCCAGCAGGGGTGTCGCAGGTGCTGGTGACCCACGCTAGGCAGCCACCCTGGCTTTCTTACCGTGCGGCCCACAGTCACAAACCTTTGGGACTTTGCTTCCTTTCCCTTAATCATCAGAAAGGGGCACTAAAGGAACCCTGTTTCTTGTCAAGTTTCAGAATTGCTGGAATTTTTCTTTGAATCAAAGAATCTCCTTTAGGAAAAATTACTACCTTTTTTTTTTTTGTCTTTTTTTTTTTTGAGACAGGGTCTCACTGTGCAGTTCAGGCTGGCCTTAAGCTCACTTTGTAGCTCAGGCTGGTCTCGAACTCACAACAATCCTCCTGCCTCAGCCTCCCGAGTGCTGGGATTACAGGCATGCGCCACCACGCCCGGCTGAAAAATTACTACCTTTATCATGTAAAAATTTATTAAGCTTCTCTATTTATGCAAGTTATTTGTGTATCTCTCAATCACATTTTATAATGTTGTATATGTATCACAAATTAGGCTCAGTGTTATTTAAAAACTTTTCATATGTAGTCTTGCCACTTAAATGAGATGTCCTTCATTTTTGTTTTGTCAACTGTCATTTTATATAAAACTGTTATTGATTACTTTCTTTTTATGTGGCACTTTTATTAAACTTCTGATTTTTTTTTTAATTGGTTCTTTTAAGATTTCTTAGGGGCCGGGGAGATGGCTCAGTGGAATAAGCACTTCCCTGGCAAGCGCAAGGGCCTGAGCTCAATCCTTGGTTCCACAAAAAAAAAAAAAAAGAGATTTCTTGGGGGTGCTGGCCGGGGTCTCCTTAGGCAGATGCAGTGGCTAGGGTTCAATCCCTGGTCTACCGTGCTGGCCCCGTCCCCAGAGCGTGCTGAATGTCATTGAGACTGGATGTGGTGGTGTGTGCCTGAAATCCCAGTGCTTGGTAGGCTGAACACAATGCGACCCTGTAGACCCTGAACTAAAATACAAAAAATAAGTAAATAAAAATAAAAAGATTTCTTGGGATCCTAGTATAGTATCTATGTCATTACTCTAATGGAAATCCCAAGTCCTCCTTTGTAAAATAGTTCACTGCTGAGCCCCTCAGAGACAATCAATAAATACAGGTAGGTAGCTGGGCCCCTACTAACACTCAGCCTGGGCTCGGCTGTAGGGTGGGACCTGAGAGGACGGGGATAGGAAGTGGACTCGAGACCCCGAGGAGAACCTGGCTTATCTGAAAGCAGATCCGTGTGGCTGCAGAAGAGGGGTGTCATCAGATTTGCAGGCACTTCCTAAAGCTCTGGAGTGTCTGCAAGGGAAGGCAGGGAAGGATTTTAAGCAGCAGGTGCAAGGGTAGATTTGTATTCTGAAAAGATCTCTCTGTCTACCACTTGAGAACAGACTGCAGGGGGCCTGGAAAGAAGGGAGATGTGGATCTTTATACAACAGTAGCTAGCTCAGAGTCTGCTTGTGCATATTAACTAGCGAGTCTCTGGGACACACCAAAGAAGCCCATGGCCATGCCTGGTTCGAAACCAGCAGTACTAAGAGCTTACGCTGACACACCACAGATTATCACAGACAGAGGTGGTGGCATAGGAGTTGTTGAGCAGGATTTAGTGTTAACAAGACCTGGTGACAGACTGGCTGTGGCAGGGGGTGATATCAAGATAGCAGCTTCTCTACATATTTATTGGCCAGAGTTTTTCCTAGAACCTTTGTGCTAACATTTCCATTGTGCTGATTTCCATGGGGAGGAGGAAAGGAATTCAGGCCCACTTGCTGGGTGCATCCTGTGTCCCCCACCTGTCTTCCAGGTATAGGGGTGGGTCTCTATCCATCTGGCCTTTGCTTCCATCTGAGAGCCCTTTGTTGTGTTCTCCTAGGGGAATCGAACAGGGAGAAATTTATATCCTTTTAATGTAAATGGTAAGGTGTGGCCCTTGATAATAGAACTTTAAGGACACTGGGGACTTTAGACATAATCTAATCCACACTGTCCATCTCATAGATTGACTCCTTAGACAAAGAAAACAGGAAAAGGTCTTGTCTTTGGTCAAAGGAGGCCAGGGACTTAGACCTAGAAATCAATTTTCCTGGCGTAGGAGACACTAATGGTATCCTCAGGTCATGTGATAACCTCAGCAAATGTCTTGTCACCTGCAAGAAATCAAGGGAGGACCTCCAAGTTTGTTAAGAGCCAAGAGTGGTGGGTAGAACATGATAGAACATGCTTATTGTCTAAGCCGTCTTGAGAGGCTGAGGCAGGACAATTGCAAATTCAAGTCCACCTGAGCAATTTAGTAACTTAACAAGACTGCATCTCAAATTTAAAAAGGTTGAGGGGGGGATGGAATGTAGCTTACTACAAAGGTCCTGGATTCAATTCTCAGTACTGAAAAAATATATAGGTTGGGTTAAGCTAGAAAAATAAATGCCAGTATCTGGAGCTGGAACACATCATGCAGAGACACAGGTGATGGCTGGACCACGGATGACCTGAGCTGGTAAACCACACAGAGTCCCCAAGGGCTCTGTTTAAGGGTGTATAGAGACCTCTAACGTCCATTCTGAAGCCCAGCCTGAGGCTGGTCACCCCTCTCCAGCGAGACCCCAGGCATCCTCATAAGTGTGAAGGCTGGGACAGGGGCTGTGCTCTGTGGAGCTGAGCCCCTGTCCCCCAGCCCTCACTGCCTGCTAGCCTCGACGAAGGGGCGGACTGTGGTGCAGCAGAGAAGACACAAAGAGGGCAGGTGGGACGCAGGGAAGGCCTGAGACAAGGAAAGCTGTGAAGGAGCGGGACAGGCCTGGGCGGCAGCTGCAGCAGCTCCGCGTGGTCTCACGTGAGGCTGCGCATCACCGCTGCGCGGAGCTCAGAGACGCGGGGGGCCCTGTGTCGCCTCCCTCCTGGTGCACAGGCAGAACAGGAGCAGCCCGGAGTGTCTGTTTTCATCTTCATCTCTGTGGACAGTGGCCCCGTGGCCCAGGCTTTGGCTGAGGCTGAGTAAATCTTGGAGCTGTGACCTCCCGCAGGGTCCGTTTGTTTTGCTCTAATCGCTCCACAGGGTTTCTGAGAGCAGTCAATGAGGGAATAGAGCCAGCACTTGGTGCAGTGCTGGCGTCCACAAGGCCTCAAAGAGCGAGAACTCTTAATTACCAAATGGCACTTTCCACAGGCTCACCTTTCTTCTCTCGGCCCAGCCCCATGCGCCTTGTATGGTAGGTCAGGCGTGCATTGTCTCTGTGTAACAGGCGAGAAACCTGAGGTAAACTTGGGAGAGTGGCCCCCTAAATCAGCAGAACAGAGGATAAGATTTCTCCTAAGTCTTCCTTGTGTTCACTATTGTGTGTTTCTTCAATAAACTACAAGAATTCTTTCTTCCACCATGGTCTTCCATCTCCTAACAGACCTGCTAGGAAGAGTGAAAATATCTGAGAAGGCTAGTGCTCCAAGAAGCCTTATGGATGGCCCTAATTTCTACACAGCACCGAGTGGGGACTTTACTCAAGGTCAATTGGACACTAGTGACAGCCAGGACTGGAAGCTGGGACTGGCATTCTTTCTTTTCTACCTTGTGTGTCTATAGGTTTGGAGCTTTTATCCCCATTTCTATGGTAGGAAAACTGAGGCATGGAGGTGACACGGCACTACCTTTCAGGTCCCTGCATTTTCAGTGACCTGCTGACTTCAGAGTCTGGTGTTTATGAATCAGCAGTACCCCCAAGGACAGACCGTGGAGTAGAAAGTGTGTTTTAGGGTAGTAAACTTTGCATGTAGTTTAACTTACATTCAGGGGCTGATTTCTCAACCTAGAAAGCTTATGCATAGCTTTGGCATAGCTGTGAATTCAGAAAATCTTTAAAATGCATTTCATATTTTAAATGACCTTGGTTTTCTTAGATAACGGGGAAAACCAGGTCAAAAACGCAAAGTCACAGGCTTTTCTGAAGGTTACAAAATCAAATGTCCTTTGCCTGGAGGCTGTCTGCTTGAGAGAGGACAGGGCTCTTCTAGATAAACCCTGCATTATACACAAATGAGAGCTCTCGCCTGGTCCTGATCAGCTTAATTCCTCTTTGCTTATCTGTAAATCCAATAATGCCAGTAAAACAAACCTTCCTGGAGGCTGAGCACAGAGGCCTAGGCCTGGGCCTTGGCCTGAGAAACCCTCTTGCTGTTAAACCCCCCCAGCTCTGCTCCTGGGAGAGCCAGGCATGGAAGGATGTGGGGTGGGGGGTGGGGGGGTAGGGGTGACAAGCAGAAGGAATAGGCTGGGAACAGTAGCTCACCCTTGTCACTGTGCTCCTGCTTCCTTCCTGGGAGACACTCCAGATGCCTCACCCTGCAGCAGGTGGGCTGGTGAAGGACAGGTAGAAGAGTCAGCATCTGTCCCACTTTCCCTGCTCCCCTGCAAAAAAAGTAACTGGGCTGAGCCTTGCAGAGGTCTCTTGCACATGCGTGCAGGAGAATATGACCACCTCATTCACCTCGTTCTCACCACTGGGTATCATCTTAGTAATTTATTCCATCAGGTGACTATTGCAACCTGCATGGCTTTAACACTTTTATTTACTAAACCCATTGCATACTGACCAGTATCGTGTCTGTGGGGGTGTGGTCTTGTGCTGCTGAAGGGTAACTAGGAGGTCACAGTCATCCAAAGCTAGAGCTAAGAGGAGCCCCAGGCTTCTGGGAGGAGGAGGAGCCCTGGTCAAGGGAGAATGTGGACCCCCTGACATAGCTGATGACACTAGATCATGTGGCACACAGCTGGGCTCTTGCTTGTGAGGTCATTCACATGATGGTGCCAGCTTGTGGAGCTTTTTAAATAGGATATTGTACTTTCCTACACTGGTGCATCCGGTCTCCTAAACCTGTTCCTCTGTTTTTAAAGCTCCACAGGAATATGCCTACTGACCCAGCCTGGGAACAGAATTATTTAGTCAAGTCCCAAATGATAGCTGTTTGTCCCCACTCCTGCTATTTCCCTTGTTAAGAACCAAACTTTGATGAATATCTTTGTGCATCAACTTTTGACTTCACTGCATGTTTCCTTTGGCTAGATTTCCAGAATATGAACTAGTAAGTTAAGACATAAGGGGAACTGCCCATTAGCTCAGTTGTTAAGTGCCTGCTTAAACAAAGCAGTCAGGCTCAGGATGCTGTGGTTCTATCCTCAGATCCTCAAGCCAAACCAGACTTGCTCTGAAGGCATCCTGAGGACTCCAAAAACAAACAAACAAAAACAACCCTTCTGTCCTTTTAGGGGGCTGAGGAGATGGCTCAGTGAAATAAGTGCTTCCTTGGCAAGCGAAAGGGCCTGAGTTCAATCCCGGGTTCCACCAAAAAAAAAAAAAGAGCTGAGGCTCTACTGTGGTTTGCTGTAGAGGGCGGCAGTTAAGCATGTTGGCTTTAGAACTCTGTGCTGAACTTGACCTCTATCACGTGGCATCCGAGATAAGGGATATCCTTTTGTTTCTTCATCTGTGAAATGGGATAATAATAGTACCTTATGCTTGCGCAATTAAATTGAGTAGATATCACTCATGAGACGTCAACATTATTTTTGTCATAGTCTCTTTAAATTTATTCTACAGGGCTGTTTTCCCCCCTGAAGTTAAATGATTTTAAGTGTAGATCCCAGGTCTTCTGGGTAGTAATTCTCCTTGTTCATTATTGTCTCAGTTACTCTTCTCTTATTTGTTGGGACAAAATACCCAACACTCAAAATGAAGGAAGGAAAGGTTTATTGAGCTCACAGTTTGTGGAGGTTTCAGTCCATACTCGGCTGGCTCCAGGGCAGAGTGGCACAGAGCAGCCATTCATGGCTTTAACAATTTTATTTACTAAACCCATTGCATACTGACCAGTACCGCGTCTGCTGGGGGTGTGGTCTTGTGCTGCTGAAGGGTAACTAGGAGGTCGCAGTCCTCCAAAGCTAGGGTTAAGAGGAGCCCCAGGCTTCTGGGAGGAGGAGCCATGGGGAAGGGAGAATGTGGTTGTTGCTTTTAGTCTGGGGAAGAGTGAAGAGAACAGGAGCGAGGGGAGTAACAGCAGCAACAGCTGCAGAGGGCAAGTCCTCCTCCCTTGCTTGCTGCATTCAGGCTGTCTGCCCCAAGCCAGGTGGGACACTCACCTCCATAATCCCAGCACTGGGTCATGAGTTAATCACAAATTCTAGACGTCTGCCCCATAACTGCATGAGGCTTTGGGGGGACAACTAGCCACAAACCACGATTATAATTTGGAAGAATTATACTTGAAACTTGAGTGTCACACCACCTCTTTTTGCTTGCTAAATGCTCTCAGGCCTGTGGGGAGCTTATAAATGACCAGTGCTCTTCAGTGTCCATGGAGGAGGGAGATGAGAGGAGGTGCAAGGCCAGTCCTTCAGCCACTGTGCTCTGACAACCTGCTGCCCACTCCCTGTCCCCCTCTCACAGGTGCTCCTATGGGACCCTGGAGGCCACACCTTTGCTGGGCTTTCCTCCTGGAGTCTCCTTGTTGTGCATGATGCTGATCCTCTGGTACCTTTCTTGGGCCCTGGCAAGCCAGCTCTTCCCTCCTCTTCTGGAGTCGCCCCCTCCCACCAGGAGCCCTCTCAGCCAGTCCATCTGGCTCTCTTGCTGGGACCCATACTGGCTTACAGAAATTACTCCTGCAGCCGGGCGTGGTGGCGCATGCCTGTAATCCCAGCACTCGGGAGGCTGAGGCAGGAGGATTGTTGTGAGTTCGAGACCATCCTGAGCTACAAAGTGAGTTTAAGGCCAGCCTGAACTGCATTGTGGGACCCTGTCTCAAAAAGAAAAAAAAAAAAAAGAAAAGAGAAATTACTCCTGCGACTCATTCTTTGCCCTGCAAACCTCTGAGCACAGGCCTATCCAAAACGCCGCGAGGCCTCACTCTAAACTCCCTCTCAATTGTCAGGAACCTCTAGGTCCAAGGGCTTCCTAAAATTCCTCCTTATAGTCTCTCATATTTGTATGTACAAGAGTGTATGCTCCACTGATGGCACAGAGCCAGGCTTTACGGGTCTGGCTTGGGGTATTCCACTTGCCTTTGGAATGTGAATTCTACTAGCTCAGTTCCAACTGGAACCTACCCTGGAAAAATTCCATTTCATAGTCCTGTCACCAAATCCGTCTCTATGGAATATGCAGAAGAGTGCTTGGATAGCGCATATTCTCCCGGTGGGTGACCAAGCTCAGTGGCTCTCTGTTTATGTTCATTTCATAACCATTACATTTGGTTTTATTCCTGTGACCTTGTTTAATGCTCTATGAGTTTTATGTTATCAAAACACTACTTTCGTGTGTGTGTGTGTGTGTGTGTGTGTGTGTGTAGATTATTTGAGATTATTTGATATTGTCTTCAGCAGTGATATGGGGAACAGATATACTGTTTTTAATTCTGCTCCTGGTTATCCTACACTTAGTGACAGACATCCACGCACCTATTTATCTCACTTTAATCATTGGCGGTGGAGCAATGGTCCTTGTGTATTTATTTAAGTGGGAGATGTGGAGGCTGTTATGAGGCCACTCACCCATATACTGCTGTCTTCCTATGACATCTTCCCAATAGCTTTAAAAAAGGCACTGGAGCCGGGCGTGGTGGCGCATGCCTATAATTACAGCACTGGAGGCTGAGGCAGGAGGATTATTATGAGTTTGAGACCAGACTGAGCTACAAAGTGAGCTTAAGGCCAGCCTGAACTGCATAGTGAGACCTTGTCTCAAAAAGACAAAAAAATCAATCAATCAACCAATCAATAAATAAATAAAATGAAAAGGCACTGGACTCTGAGGGCCTGCTTATCTCTGTCCTGGACTTTCCTCGTAGCCATCTAGCAGTTTGCAGTATTGGTGGCCCTGTTTTCCTCCTATCTTCCATTTTGCTTCTGATTATATCTGGGCAATGTATTCTTGTTTTTTTTTTTTTTTTTAATTAGGGAGGGGTCTGCAGGGTGTTCAGGGTCTCACTACTAGGTTGGACTTGTAGTGATCTGCCTGTTGACAGCCTCCCAAGAGCTGGGATTCCAGGTGCACACCACCACACCCAATCTCAATCGCTCTCTCAATGTGCCCTGGGGGCAGGGCTGACACAGCAGGCCCAAGGGTCAAACCCCCAGCCCCTGTGCTTTCTTGCAGGCGCTTTAATCTGGTGAACTATTTGGCTGGCCCTTGGCAATTTATTCTTGGCTTAAAATTGTTTAGAGCCTCTGTACTGCCTATAGGATAAAGTCCAAACTCCCTAGCCTGGTGTGCAGGGTTGCATGATATGACTGAACTAGATAGAGGCCATCTGGACCAAACAAGTCACTCACCACAAGCCACCATGTTAGTTCACACCTTGGGTTTTAAGTGCATTAGTCAAGTACTTTCATGGCTCCATGACTTTGCCTGTATCTTCGTCAGTGCAGTGAGCATAGTGCCTGGGCAGCTATAGAATCTTGGTGATAGTTAAGTATTTCCTTCCTTCACCAGCTCATGAGAACCATTTTCATCCTCCAAGGCCTAGCCTTTTCCATTTTCATGAAAGCCTGTAGGCACTTGACCTTCCTCCTGGGGTACCATTGAATCCCCTCCTCTTCCCTTCGCCCGTCTCCAGCACTGCGGACATCTGGCTCATGTGCCATCAACACATGAGTGCCATCAACACCTGCTGCGTGCTAACGTCATCATTATCTTTCTCATCTCTGTATCCACACTGAAAGCTTCCTGCCTTGTACCTGATCCCTGCCAAAACCACAGCAGCCCTGCAGCCACCTTTGAATAAAATTGATGTCTGATTGATTTGAATAGCTTTCCTCAGACTTCAAGGTCATAATGTCAAGCCACCAAGCACAGCCTACTCAAGGTGGATATTCATTTATTCTTCACATCACTTTGCTTCCAAAATTGATAAGAGGTGGCCTTCGCTCAATAAAACTATTACATTAAGTTATAGAAAATGTGTGACCCTGTATGGAAGTAACGAATTCCGGAGTGCTAACCTTCTTCCCTGGTGAGCTGGCTCTGCTTAGGGAGGCTGGCCCTGGGCTCCTCAAGTTCAAATGTGAAGGTCGCCTTCTCTTCCCATCATAAGCCATCACTGTGCCTAAAGTGCAGCAAGGAGAATTTTAAGTTCATGGTAAATATTTCATTCTTGTAGAATTTGGATAGGTGGGGAGGAAGGCATATTGGGGCTGCTGTGTGGGAACAAGAGATGCCCTTGCTCCTTGCTAAACTTGAAAGGCTCAGGCCCTTCCTCAGGAACACTATATAGCAGCATTGTTTAAAAAACGAAATCTACCATGGCCCAGTACAACAATCTTCATGTGCCTTCCTGGAGGGACTTTGTGATAAATCCAAATGCATAAAGATAAATGTCAACCAGGCACGACGCCCCTTTTAAGTTTGAGCTGAGTGTAAATACCCATAAACCCTTATAGCACCCATGTCTTCTCTTGGTACCACGTGCACTAACGCATATCCAACCGCTGTTCTCATGTAGACCTGCTCAGCGGTACATGCTCTCATGCTCTCCCTGTCACGTGCTCTCCCTGGCCCCTCCCATGTCCCATGTGCCCACTCACACTCACAGATTCCCCCCCATGTGTGCACTGTCTCTTGGACCCTTATCTCCTATGTCCTATATGAATACATCCAGCCTCCTCAGGAAGGAACATGGAGTGCTGCTCCGTTTCTGCACCTCACTCTGCCTCCAGATTCTGCTCCCTTAGGATAAAGCCTAAAGTGTCTGTTTAATAGATTCAATTACTCCAGACTCTTGAGACCTTCCAACTTAATTCTGACTGCTTTAAGGTGTCAGATAATTTAAGAATAAAGGGAAGGAAACATCCTCAGATTTTTGAAGGGAAATTCTTCTAGGTTGTAGTCATCTCTGAAGAGATAGTTGTAACCTTAAAAGTTGGCCTGGAGGGGAGGGCCTCCTTGGCGCCTTGCATCTGGCCTTTTGCTTCTGGTCAGGGTTCTGTTTCAAGGACAGAGGGCTGGGGAAGGGCTTTACTGCTCTGCAAGGCCTCAAAGGCAGGGTCCAACCCCTTTCTGCTGGGCTTCCTGGGAGGCTAATGGGTGAAAACAGCTTTGTTTTCACTCCCAAGTGACTTGTCTGGTCTTTGTCCATGGTGACAGTGATTGCTCTTAGAGGTTGGTAAATAATCAGAGGTAACAGCCTTCAGACAGTGTCAGTGCTGTGCCAGAAAGAGACGATCAGACCTGCCTCACGCTCCAGAAGCGGGAGAAGAGCCCCATGTGTGTCTCTGCACAGCATGCGCTGTGGTAGGAAGGCGCTGAGGGGGCGGTCTGGGGACCCAGATACTTGTGGATGAATACTAACTTCATTCACGTGTATGGCTTTGTGCTAGACCCTCGCCTTTTCCTGGCCTCTGTTTCCTCTGCTGTAAAATAGGTATAATAGCTCCTACCTCTTATGTGGTTATGAAGCTAGCTATAGTATGCAGATAGCACCTAACACAAACAACCCAGCTCCTGCCAGTGAGCCGAAACGCCACACATCTTGAATATTATGTTTTATGGCTAATGGACCAGTTAAAACAAGGCTGAGAAGCAGGAAAATCCTGGGGGTGGAGGTGAGGGGGCCTCACTCAGCTTTGCTGGCCATTCTCCCACTGTCCCGCCCACTCATGCTGCTGGTCACAGGGTGCACATCCACGTGCTGTGTGGGACTGGGCTGCTCCTCAGCAGAGCCCTAGGGGATCCCCAGCCCAGGGCTGCCCCTCCTCCAAACTGCCCTGCTGGCCTTAGAAGGTCCTGGTCACAGCTAGGACCGCTTCAGCCTTCAGACATTAAGATGTTTGTGCAACTGTTACTGCATCTCAGGAACTGTGACTCCTGGAAAGGTCCTTTAGAGGACAGAGGTCCTGCTTCTGTTTCAGATCCATCACTTCCTAGTCTCGCGTCTCCTGGAGACTCCATTCTCTGGGAATACAGATGAAACAGCTGCCTCTCAGGCCTTGGTGCAGATTAGATACTGTAACTTTGAAAGGGCCGGAAATGCAATAGACAGCACATGTGACCCTTCCGTCAACTGGACTAGGAGCCCGCGATGCGAAGGCCCCCTGCTGCGAAGAATTTCCTTTACTGAGGCCCAGCCGGTGGGCCTGAGGCCTGGAGTTTCTGGACGCCTCTGCGCGCGCCCCCCGCCGCGCGCCCCCTCCCCGGCCCCGCTAAATCTGGCAGCTATTTCCCATGGCTTAGCTTAGAAATGGGCAGAGTCCGAATCATCCCTGGGTCACCTAGGAAGAAACTAAAGCTCTGAGGCTTGGGGACCCGCTCCTTGGTGCCAGCGCCTGCATTCGCCCAAGGTGGGCGCCTGCTGGCTCGCAGCGCCGAGGAGCGCAACTCCGCGATTTCGGGAAGGCGCAGGGAACTGGGGGTGGGGTCTCTGCCGGGCGGGGCCTGGAGGCGGGGCAGCAGCGTAGGGCTGGGGCTCGGGCTGGAAAGGGGGCGCGGGGCTGGGCGGTGCGGCGGCCTCCCCCGCCCCCGACGCGCGCTCCCGCCCGCGGCCGCCCGCGCGCGCCCGCCGCCTCGTCCGCCCACCGCGCCGCGCAGGCTGCAGCTCCGGCCGGGACCCTGGCGTGCAGCGCGGGCCTCGGCGGGGCCCGGCGTCCCGGCCCGGGAGGATGCGGCCCCGGGCGGCCCGGGAGCTGAGCAGGGCCCTCGCGCCGGCCCCCACCGGCCCTGGCCTCCGGAGCCGCAGCCGCCGCCCCAGCCCCGAGAGACATGACTTCCAAACCGCATTCCGACTGGATTCCCTACAGGTACGTGGCGCGGCGCCGGCCCTCCTTGCCTCTAACGGGGGACGCGGGCAGGCCCGCCAGCCTCTGTGGGCTGGGGCTGGGTGGCACAGACCCTAGACTCGGAACTTAGGGCCGGCGGGCAAGGAGGCACCTCCACCCTCTCCATCTTTTCTGGCTCTGTGGGGAGTGAGTTGGGAACGCTACCCCAACTTTGGAGCCCCAAACCTGCTCCACCTCCGTGTCTTCCTCGGTTGCTGGAGGGGGCTTTATGGCCCGCCTGGAGGAGGGACGCGAACTGCCGTGAGCCCCCTCCTAGGCCTAGCACCGGGCCGGGCCATCGCCTTTATCGCTTGCGCACGCACAGCCATACATCTTCACGCGTGCATCCACAGCATGTCCTCGGCTTTGGGCCGAAGATGCCCCTGCTGGCCGCTTCACATTCTCGGAGCGTGGATTCTTGGGGACAGTAAATTCTGGACCCAGACCACATGGTCGCTCATATATATACACAGGCATCCATATATTCCTGTTGACATCAATTCTTGGGCTTACATGGGTGCATACTTCCGTACAGGATCTGCGCACACGCACATATCTTGTACCTGGGGAATATTTGACGGGTACTATCCACCCAAAACACCTACTCCGTGTCTTTTAGACTCAGTAGTCGGCTTCCTAACAAGCCTATACTTGAATGCACAGCACGTACATCTGCCCGCATGTGCTCGAAAGTACTCAAGAACCCAGGCCCACTCAGGGACGCCCACCTCCCTCTGTTCTGATACACTGGGGTCTGATCCAAGGCTCGCGGGCTTTTTCCACTTGTGTGACAGAAGGTCGGGTAGTCGCTGGGCCTCACACAGGTGCAGGCCTTCCCCATCCTCTCTACTCCAATGTATTATAGGCAGAGGAGCTCATCGCCATGGCAGCGCCAGATTCATGGCCCTCCATTGGCTCTTTGGTTGCCATGGACTACCAGGCTCTCTTTAGGTCTCCTGAAGAGGCATGTGTGTAAAAAGGGTGGTGGACTGGTAAGGACCACTTTTTGTTGACAACCTTGGTGCATATGCCTGTGGGTGGCAGGATTTAGACCCTCAGAGCCACCTGTAACACTCCCTGCTCTGAAGAAGGGGCCCAATCCCAGTCACTGACAGAAAGTTCTGCTAGAGCTTGTCTGTGAGTCTGTCCAAAGAGTATCCCAAATAAAACCAGTTGAAACTGCCCAAGGCTTGTTAAGAGTACATCTTTCTGCAAACCAGAAGCCGTCTGTGGCCTGGAGATTCACGGTTTGGCTTGAGAATTCTTGTGGTATTTTCTATGGGGACTTCTGGGATCCCAGGTTATTTCAAGGTTCTCCCAACACACATACACATGTGTGAACATGTGAGTCACCATAGGCTCTCCTGCAAACATACATATTCACACCTGGTCTCACATAAATTAGAGAGCTATTCCCATTGGGAACTGGGGACTAAAGGTGTGCTAACTCAAAAGAGCGTGCGCCCTGGACAGGACATGCAGGCTAGTGACGCAGGTAGTTTCTGGAGCATTCTTGGCATATGTCTTCTGGAAGATAGTGTGGCTCCAAGGAGAATCATGTGTCCTTTCTAGGCTCGCCATAGGTGCTTGGGCAGCACCTGTGGGCTGAGAGGACTCCAGGGCTGTGGAAGTACCTGTGGGAAGGGGTTCAGATGCAAGGCAGTGGCTATAGGGTGAGGAAGGTGAGAAGAGTCATGCTTATGGCTGCCGGGGTGATGACACATTTTAGGATCTAGCGGACTCCAGCATGGCCAGCCTAGCCCATGGCCTCCAGAGAGCCACAGATGAAAGCAGCTTGTTGAATGAGTACCTGGGTCCTAGGCTTCAGCCTGTTCCTGAAAAGGGTTACCCAAGGGAGGTACTCTGCGAAATGATTGTCCTGCAGGACACTGGCGACCTCCAAGAGTGGTTGGTTTCTGACTCAATCCAGCCCCAACTCCCCACATCCCTGCTCCCTGCTACAGTTAGCCTGGAGCACAGAACCTGGTCACCCTGGAAGCCTAGCCTGGAGGAGTAAGTAGGCACCCTGGGGCTCTGCCCTACTTGTGTTCTCTGTCCCCGTATCACTTGGCCTTTTCATTCTCCCCTAGGAAAGGTAGGTTCCAATTGGGGTGGACTGGACTCAGAAGTTGCAAGAGTGCTTCTTTCCCTGCTGGGTCTTTCTTGTACATACTGAACCTAGGAAAGGCTGGCCTCAGCGTGTATACTTCCAAAATGTGACATCTGGCCAGAGAGAAGGACATAACAAATTGCTTCTTTTGTTAACTAGGTTTCTGGTTGCAGGCACACCTTCCAATCACAGAAAAAACTGGAGCAGAAGACAGATGAGACAGTCACAGTGCAGCCCGGGCTGTGGGGCGGCATGTACGCATGTACTGTCCCTGGCATGAGGCTTCCCTAATTTCACAGTGTGTCGAAGTTGTGACATGGTGTTTGCCTCAGAGGAGAGGGGTCAGCTGACTTCTTGTTAGTGTTTCCCTCCTGTGCTAGTTGCAGGTTGCTTTCACTGGACCCAGCTCATTTTCTTCAAAGTGGTGATAGGTGGTGGTAATCTTCTTATGAGTAATTCAGCCTGCGTTTGTTATGATCATGGATTATTCTCGCATTCTGACTTAAAAGGGAGCCATTTTGTTCATAAAGTTGAACAGCTGTTTTCTGCCTCCTTTTTCTGTTGTCTCCAGCAACTACCATTTTTGCCAGTATTTCTGTGGAGCATTAAATATCTGTAATGTACAACTTTACAATCTTTTTTAAGTTGTGTGTAGGTCGAGGGGTGGAATACTAGGCATCAGGAGGGATTTTGGTCTGAGGTGTGCCGTAGGACCTTGATGAATACAGGGGCTGACCAACCTGTCTTCAGTCTC
This sequence comes from Ctenomys sociabilis, assembly GCA_004027165.1. Lineage (NCBI taxonomy): Eukaryota > Metazoa > Chordata > Mammalia > Rodentia > Ctenomyidae > Ctenomys > Ctenomys sociabilis. The sequence goes on from PVKA01006897.1 coordinate 16,329, forward strand.
TTGTCTGCACGATCAGAGGCCAGTATCTGTTGTTCTCCTCACCAAAACATGAACTTCTTTTTTGTGTGTGTGTGTGTATTTTTAGGGAAGAGTCTACAAGGTGTCCAGGGTCTCACTACTAGATCTGCTGCCCAGTCTCAATTGCCAATTCAGCGCATCCTGGGGGTGGGACCAGCATGGCAGGCCCGGGGATAGAACCCCTGGCCCTGTGCCTGCTTTCAGGTGCTTTAATCCACTGAACTATTTGGCTGGCCCTAAGACATGAACTTCTTGAGAGCATGGACCCTGTGTGGTTCCTGGCTGTGGCTCCAGCACCTCCCAGTATGGATAGGATTCTTGCTTCTTTGAGTCAAAGTTGTATTCTTAGATGGCCTTTAGGGCGATGGAAGTGATCCTTGGCAGGCTATTTGTATCACTGAAAGTCTTAAAAGGCTCACCCTTACCGCTTTATCGAGGTTCTCCTGGGTTCTCAGCACACATGAGGAATATATCCCATGGTAGAGCACCGTCTGTGAGAGTGCTCCTTGTGACATCCCTGCCAAATGCGGCCACTGGCTGTGCCTAGAGAAACTTCCTATGGGCAGCATCCAGGCAGAGCTCTGGATTCCTTTTTCTTTGTCCCTTGTTACACGTATTTTACCCATTGCTCCCTTTTTGCTTTTTGGTGAGCAGTATGATTAATTACTGATGGAACAAAACTCCCAACTATTTCATTCTGCTGCTAGATTTAGGCTCCGAGGTACCTGCTGTATGAGCCCACCACCTCACCTCTGGCCATTCCTAGCAACTCCCCAGTCAGCCAACCATGGCTCTTGCTCCTTATTTGCATGACCACGTGTAACACTTGCTCTGTAAAAGAGAGCTTCTGGTGGGTTGATTCTGGGGCATGTTTCGAGTCCTTCTGAGTTACCTGACAGGGGTGCTGACCCCTTCGGTGTACCTGGTGTAACTGGGAACCTCCAGCTGGAGTGGAGCTGGCCCCAGCGCTGGAGGCTGGAACTTCTGTGAGCAGCTCGGTCCTTTTCCTTCTTGAGCTGACCCCATTCTCACTCTGCTCCATGCAGCTGCTAAGCAACGGAAGCCACAGATATGGGCTTGCTGGAGTCTGGCCTAAGTCACAGAGTTGCAGCCCGTCGTTTTCTGGGTGGCCTGTCCTCCCCTGACAGCCACTGGATCCTGCAGGGGCAAGTTTTAAGGTTTTTTCTTGGGGGGGATGAGGGCAGGAAGAGGAGAGGGCAGAGTGGGCATGGGGAGAGTACCCTAAAGATGGAGTCTGTCACCAGGTTGACCTGGCCCCAGGCCTCTGATCAGTGTTAGTAGATTAGCTGGAACTTTTAAGGTATAGCCTAAAAAAGGAAAGGATGGAAACCAGCTTGCTACATATGCTGGCCTTGTCATGCTTTTCTGGTCTGCAGGAAGAGTACCCACCTGCCCTTGCTTCTGGTCCCTTGATAGCAATCCTGGCTTACTTCCTAGGTATATGTGGGAGCACGTGGAAACAGAAGAGAATGGCCCCTTCAAGGCGTAGGTGCCGCCTTGTTGACCCTGGGCAGAACAGGTGAATCAGTGGAAAGTGCAGACTAGAGCCAGAGGCTGGTGCTGTCCTGGACCTCGTTGGTCTGGCCCCCAGCAAGAGATGACCAGAATGAAGGAGCCGCCAGGGTCAGCAGGAAGACCTATCCATCAGGGACCTGTCTGTCCGAGTCTCTTGGCGGGGCTGCAGCTGGCAGCCTGGGCTTGGCAGTGATTCCATAATTGGCAATGAAGTCATTAAAAAGCCATTACTGTTTCCCTGAGTGGTTATCATGTAGTATAATCTAGAACGGTGCCCATCCGAAAGTCCGGGAGGTGTTGGTGAGAAAGACAGACACCCTAGGAATGGTGCTATAGTGGTGATGAGGGGGTGGGGCCAGCTGGATGGGGGCAGAGAGTGAGCTGGGCTTGCTGAGCTAGCGAGGAGCGAGCTCGGTTCTGCTCTCCCTGGGGACAGCCATCGTTGTTGTCATTGCTCTGCACCACATGCTGCTGTGTGCTGGGGATTCTTTGTTAGTCACTCAGGAGAGATGTTATGTGCTTGGTTGCATTGTCTGTAGCCAGGAACCCTGGCCTAGTACCAGCTTGTCACTTGCAGATGACTGTGGTCTGCCTAGTGCCCTTGCTGTTCCCTGGGAAGCCTGTGCTTTCCCAGGAACCCAGTTTTAGCCACATGTCAGCCCACTCTCCCAGGCTCCTGGTTTGGTGGACTCATTGCACCTTCTCGCAGATGGCTCTGCTCAGCCTTGTGCACGCCGCATCTGGCCACCTGCCGCCCTTGCGCGGACACTCCCTTCCTTCTGGGAGCTGGCACACACCTGGTGGTGAATGAGGGAGTGGGCACCGCCCAGAACCTGAGCTTCTGCAGTCTCAGAAGCCTTGCTCTCTGTCCACCCATCCTCCTGCGAAGGCCCTGGGGAGGCCCTTTCCACCTGCATTCTTCTCTGGTAATCAGTGTTCCTAAAGCTTGTGGCTCTCGATCCTTCCCTGTGGGGCCTAGGGACAGAAGCAGAGGAAGTAACACGTTAATGGAAAGTTGTCTCTTGCCCTTGGCATTAATGTGGAATGTCCATTGCATTGTGACACTGCCTGTGCTTGGAAACCGTCTCCCCTGCGTGCAGAAGGACACCAGAGGACACAGGTCAGTGAGGCTGGAGTTGATGGAGGCACCTTTTATCAGTTGAGCTGTCCCTGTGAGCCAGCATTTCTAGAGGTAGCTTTGCTCATGTGAAGAGAGCTTTATCTCTCAGCCAAATGGTCTTTTTGTACATGACTCTCAAACTTCACATTGGCACCATAGAAGCCATCTTGTTTTCTTGCTCACCCAAAACCGGTGTGGGTGTGGCCAGGATGACTGTCTCTGTCTCTGGAAATACCCTCTGAAAGTGCATGGCTCGTGATATTCCAGGCAGTTGCGAAAGAGACTGTGACAAGAAGCACAAGAGGAAGCCTCATGAAAGTCACACAGGGACTTCTGTGGCTAGGCCACTGGCACACAGCTGACTGTGAGGATTTCAGGCTGCCCCGTCCCAGCCTGGAGTTCAGCAAGCAGAGCACAGCTGGGCTTCGGACTCTATTGCTCCAGCCGGCCCGATGCGGCTGTGCAGAGTGCGGATGGCATCTTTTCTTTCACAGTTAGGAGTAATGAGTGTTGTTCATTAGGGCTGACAGCAATAGATGGTGTGGCTTGGAAGGCGGCTTTCTGGTCACTGGGACACGATTCCTAATACTTGCTCCTTGAAGGAAGAGAGCTTTATTTTGGCTCATGGTTTCAGTGAGTTTGTTCCATGGTAAGCTGGCTTCAGGGCAGAAATAGCAAGGAGGAAATGGTACCGCACGGTCTGTCCAAGAGATAGATTCTAGGATCTTGTATACGAAGAATTGCAAATGTACAGCCCATGGGGAAAGAAGGGGCAGCCACAGGTGGTGAAGGCAAAGAAAGAGTGGCCTTGCGTGTTGAAGGCGACCAGAGGGTGTGCTCAGGGCAAGCCCATGACAACGGAAAAAAGGGGCACAAACAGTTGTGCTGTAAGGCAGGGGAATAGGAAGAAGATGAAGGATCAGGCTTCAGATTTTAAAAGAGCTGTACCTCACCCCAGGTTCCTGTCGTTGGACTCTGCGTAAGAGTGACAGAAATGACTGACAGGGTGCGGAGTCATGGCGGGGGCTCCTGGTGTGCACGACTCTGGCAGAGTTCGCTGTTTTAATCACTTGAAGATGTAGTCCTTCTGTGTAAAGATTCAAGGGGTTTGCACGGGGAAAAGCTTACTGAAGGTCATCTACTGTGCCTGTTCCCTGGAGCAGAGCTTTATACATTTCCTTGGTCTTTGTTATTTTTTTCTGCTTCTCTCAGGACAATGGAAACAGGATTCACCCTGGGTTGTTGTCCAAATTCAGGTGGAAGGAGGGGCTGTGATCGGTCAGTCCTGATTGTGTACTAGGCAGCTGCAGGCTGTTTGCCTGTTCTCTGGTGGCCAGGCCAGCAGAAAGAAGGGCACTGCCTTCAGGTCCCACCTCAGTGACCCACCTCTGGCCAGGCCCCGCCTCCTGATGGCTAGCACACACTCGCATGATCTTATAACCTTCTGAACCCATGCTGCATCTCACCAGTAACAGTCTGAGCGAGGGCTTTGCTGTTGGGTCACTCAGTGGGGCCACTGACCTGAGGGGCAGAGATGGAGGGGAGCTGCGGCCTCTGAGACCTCACGGGACTCACCAGAGTCATGCTCATTCTGGGCCCTCAGCATTTCTTTAGCTGCTCTCACTGCCCCTCCACCCTGTGGGATGTGCTTTTCATGGCAGACAGCTTCTATTACCCAGCTTGGATATTTAGGGAGTGGTTTGGGCCTCAGGTCCTGGCAGTGTCCTCTTAGGAAAGCAGGCTGTTTTAAGAAGACTGAGGCCCAGAGGCACCTGTGGAAGGATGTTCTCTCCCAGGATCTGGCAGCTGAGGGCCTGGTGAATGAGGCAGTTTTGTGTGTAGCCTCACATCACACTTGAGGCTCTTCTGAGGTGCAGAGCAGCCCACAGGTGCCAGGAAAGGCCTCCCCAGAGTTAGCTGGGGAACGGCAGCCAGCTAAAAAGATGTGTTGTTCTTAAAGAGCGTGGCCAGGAAGCTGCATAGGGAAAGCCAGAGGTGGTAGTAGGCAGCTCGTGGTCAGTGGACTTCCTCCCTCTGCGGGCCCTGTAGGACCGTGATTATTAGAGCTAGAAAGGGCAGGCTGTCAGTAGGAGTTGGAAATGGAAATGGTTGCACCTTTTCTTTGGAGTGATTTGTCTTTATCCTTTCCTTTCCACATGTACTGTATGCCCCTTCACACCAAAATGCCCAGCGCTTACACAGATATGAGCATGCATGTGAATATACATGTGAGATGTACTCAGCATGTCCTTACACTCCACACGAACCCAATATACTTGGACATGGCTAACCACAATCCTGCATTCAGGTCTTGCTCTAGTGTGCTCGTGCCAGGGCTGCCCAGGGCTGCCCAGTGCTCGGTTCTGCAGGCTCCATCGCCACCCCATTTAACTATTCTGTTTTAATTTGGCCCCAGGGTGTCTTGAACTAGTAAGAAAGCCCAGTGCATTGTTATCCTCTCCCCACTCACTTCCTAGGAGGCAGGGTAGTCTGGGAGAGATGAGGCTGCTCTTATAGCCCCAGGGCTGCTTGCAGACTGTCTGTGGTCCAGAAGGGATTGGGTCGTGGGTTGCTGTGTTTTGCATTGACCTATTGTGTGCATCCCATAGACATCTCCACCCAGACCCAGCCCTTCTCTGGCACTGTTCAGTTTCTTAGTCTCCTTTTCCTAAGTGCACGGTATCCACTGCTCTCTTTAAAGGAGGAAGGGAGAAAGATGGTACCCACCCTCCCCCCGACTCTATACTAGGAGCAATGAGTTTGGGGTAATAGGAGGGTCTGCCCCAAAAAGACCTAGCCTCTCCCAGAAAGGATGGAGAGGAGGTGGGAACATGTGAAATTTCCGTAAGGATTTGGAGGGAGTAGGCCCCTGTGGGGAGAACCAGCCTTGGCCTGCTTTGTGGCTGGTGCCTCTCCATGGCTTCTCCCAGATCTCAGTGAAGCCTGATCCTGCTCAGGGAGCTGGGGGTGAGGAGAGTTTCATTCTGTTCTTACTGGGACCAAGCAAGTCCATGTGGCAGTGGGCACTAGCAGGAAGCAAGCTCCCAGAGTTACAGAACTACAACTCAAGACTTTTGTCTTGTACAGACCACCATGTTGGTTCACAAAGTCCAGGGAGCATTGATGGGGAGGGGTTTACAAAGACTCATGGATGTGGCAGGTTCCAGGCTGATCCTGCCATCTCCTGGGTAGGCCCTGAGCACCACTCTCTCCCTCTGCAGTGTCTTAGATGATGAGGGCAACAACCTGAGGCAGCAGAAGCTTGACCGGCAGGTGAGTGTGGCCTGAGGGTGGGGCTTGGTGGATGGGCAAGTCTGGGCTGGTGTCCCTGAGGGGACAGGAAAGGCTGTCCCTCTTGCTGGGTGGTGGAGAAGAAGAGAGATGTGCTCTCTCCTATACTGGCTTCGTGTTAACCCTGCCCCTCTGCATGAAGAGTAGCTGGCCTCACTGCAGTCGGAGGGCTTTGCTACTCTTCCCTGGACCCTAAGACCTGGGGTGCCTTGGCCCAGGGCAGACTTTGGACCTCAGTGCCACTTCTGGAACCCAGCCCAGGGAGCAGGGTAATGTTTCTAGCCTCACTCCGTGAGCCCCACCGTTCTGCTAGAGGTGAGGGCCAGACCTTCTCTGTGCCTGCCCTGTGCTTCTGTAGCGGGCCCTGCTGGAACAGAAGCAGAAGAAGAAACGCCAGGAGCCCCTGATGGTGCAGGCCAATGCCGATGGGCGGCCCCGGAGCCGGCGGGCCCGGCAGTCGGAGGAGCAGGCCCCTCTGGTGGAGTCCTACCTCAGCAGCAGTGGCAGCACCAGCTACCAAGGTACACCTTGCCACCTCCTGGCCGCAGCCAGCTTGGGAGACCCCTGCATTATGGCTTTGGGGGGCCTCTCAGGGATGTCACTCTGACCTGGGCAGATAGAGGACTTGTCCTGTTAGGATTTGCCTAGTCTGAGTGTGTCACCCAGCTCTGGAGAGGGGTAGAGTGCTCAGGTCTCACCTCTGGAGTTGTCTTTTCACATCAGAGCTGAATTTGGGAGTTCAAAAGTCCAGGTTTCTGATCTGGAGCATTTGACAGAGAGCAAGAGGCCATGCCTGGGAGTAGAAGTCTCCTGAGAGGAACCTATCTCAGCATCCTGCCCCACGCCAGTGGGAGTCTCCTGGGACACCTGCCTGCTTTCTTCTTCCCTGAGCCCTCTGCGTCTCCATCTGCCAGTCTTCTGACCCAGAGACCCCTGTCCCTGGCTCCAGACCCCTTCAGCGCACCAGTGACTGGTTGGCAGCCTCCCTGGTCAGCAGCCTCCCATTGCTATCCTCACAGTGCAATTCTTGGAAGAGACTACCTTCAGAGTGGTCCTTTCAGATCCTTGAGCACAGGGCTCTTTCCTCTAGCCCAGGTTGAGTTCAGTGCCCCAGGCCAGACCTGCAAATTGATCTCTGTGTGGGAGAATCAGTCACTGCTGCCACCTGCTGGGCTGGTGCTAATCCTGCAGGTGGCTGCTCCATGAAATGCAGTAGTAACTTTGAAAAGGTTGCTGCTAGCTGTTTGTGCAGGAGCAAGCAACTATGGTGTTCCCTTCCCTCTGTGGCTTCCCTGACCTGGAGCCTCCAGCCACATGGGCATGATGCCTTTGTCCCCCGGCCCTGCAGTGTGTGGGGTTCTGAGCAGCACATCCACACCCTGGTCTGCACTGTAGAGGGCAGCAGTTAGGTCTCTGTCACTCCCTGCTTGGGTGTTGTACAAGTGTGGTCAGTCTGTGTGCTCACAGAGTCTCTGAAGAAGCCCACCTCACTTCTGATAATAAGGCTGTCGTGGGGCATTTGCCAGGGCTAAGCAGGTGCCTGGTGCTTTGCCTGTGCTCTCCCTCTTCCCCGCAGGACTCTTTGGCCCCATATGACCAGTAAGGCATGGGCTCAGACAGCCTCAGCAAGCCTCCTGTGGTGTCTGGTAGTGAGCGCTGGCCTGGACTAGGTGCCGGCCCCGGCAGGCTGCCGGTGGTCTTTCCACAGTATTGTACTGCCTCCCTTATAGGAGCTTCTTCACAGTCACCCCTCCTTGTGCACCTCAGGGTGGTGCCCTGGGCCTTAGCTTGTTTGTCTGTAATCCACTTGATAGGCCCTGGAGGAGGAGGCCAGGGACCTCAGCCTAGCTGCTGTAGCCGCCTCTCTGTGGCAGCCTCTTCGCCACTCCTGGGGGAGCCATCCAAGGGTGTCTGGCTGTGGGCCACTGAAAGGAAGGCCACCACTGTCCTGGGACTGGGAAGCCTGGGCCACTGCTGGGTAGGCACCACATCCCAGCTCTGCCAAGCCTAGCACCCAGGACTTGCGGCCATGCCGCTCAGTTAGTGAGGCCCGTACCTTGAAGAGTTGCTGCTATGGAGGTATTCACAGGGGTTGCTGGAGCACTGGTCGTGGGGCTGAGCCTGAAGAAGCTATGATGAGCTATGCTGAGAGCAAGTGCGCGCCTCTGAAGGTGTGTGCAGCTGCAGCAGTTTCTGGTCCTGCCACTCTGGGTTACTTGTTCGTTTATGACTTAACAGTCATTTGCCCTCTCTGGATCTGTTTTCTCCACTATAAAACGAGGGGAAATATATGGTAGGGCTTTGAAAATGGAAGGGACTGTAGGCTCAGCTCACCAAGTTTCAGCTACCAAGACTCCAGAGTAAGGCAGGCCCCCAGGATCCCTCCCTGTAAGGGACAGTTGACATTCATGAGGGGCACGCTGCTTCTCCGGGGAATCAGTCTTTGCCTGCCTCCCGGGGATGGGCCACACGAACCCTGGGGAGGCCTAGACTTCCCACCAGAGCTGCGGCTGCCTTGTGCTCTGCCCTCTGCTGGCTCGTGGTGTTAAATGCAGAAGCTGTTCCAGGAGTAGGACAGCTGATGCTTGGTCCCAGGAAAGCTTTGACCTGCCACTGTGCTTGTTCATGGGACACGTGCGTCCATTTCCCAGGACTTGTTGGAAGACCAATCTTGTGCTAGGCCTTGGATAAGGAGGTGTGGGTCTCTGGTGGGCACAGACAGGTGTGGCCTCTGCTTGTGTGGATTTTGTGGTCCATGTGAGGAGGCTGTTACAGGTGGTCAGAGCTGGAAAGAAGCCAGGCTCCGTGAAGCACAGGCTGGGCCCTGTCTTCTTAGAAAGCCCAGGATGGTTTTGTTGACCTGGAACCTGGAGGATGAGTGAGAGGTACGTCCCAGGGGCTGGCAGTGTGTGCAGTGGGAACAGCTAGGATGAGGCTCTGCACATCAGTGGGAAAGGGGCGTGCCCACACCCAGGTTGAAAGAGCTCTCAATGCACAGGCAGTGGTGTGGTTAGGCCAAGGGAAAAGGAGATGGAAACCCTAACAGGCAGGAGAGTACTGGTCCTCTCCATAAGAGCAGTGAGAATCCTTCAAAGACTGTGAGCAGGATGGGGTCCTGCTGTGCGGCAGGTGTGGAGCCTGCCCTCTGTGACCTGAGACTTTCCCACTGGTGTGCATGACCGTGCTTATGCTGGAGACTGTCCTGCAGGTGCTGCCACAGGCTCAAGGCCCCAGGCCCTGGCCCTGGTCTCTTCAAGAAGATGCAGCCTTTGTGTCTTCCTTCTCCATCCCCTGTGACCCACAGTCTCATGGGCATGCCCTGCCCCTGCCTGGACTCCAAGCAGTTTGCTAGCTCAGAACTGCAGTTGTTCTGTTTGTTGATGGACTGAAGTTTTGGCCTGGTGTGGATTCCCTCATATGGGGCAGGGTAGCAGCTTCCAGCAGAGCCTGCTCTGGAGTCTTTGCCTGGTGGGGATAAGGAAGTCCAAGTGGTGCACAGAAGTGTGTTGGGGACAAGGGTGGGTGGGAAGTGCTGTGCCGGGAACCATGGGGGTGGGGTCTTGGCTCACCCAGTTCCCATGTTTCTGCCTTGGGTTCTCTCCTGAGCAGTTCAGGAGGCCGACTCGCTTGCCAGTGTGCAGCTGGGAGCCGCCCGCCCAACAGCACCAGCCTCAGCCAAGAGAACCAAGTCAGCAGCCGCATCAGGGGGCCAGGGCGGGGCCTTGAGGAAGGAGAAGAAGGGAAAGCACAAAGGTTAGCTTGCCTTCTCCACGTGCTGCCCCCAAGGAGGCCCCGTGCCCACTGTGGGGCGGGAGGGGGGTACCAAGTCCTAACCGTGCCCCACTCAGCTAGCCCCACAGGCCTCCTCTGACCCATAGGGTGTCGCTGCCCTGTGAGCATGGCCACCCTTGTTTTCTGCCCTGCCTTCACCTGAACTCCCTCCATTCTGGCCTCTGGCCCAGGACACTGCCTTGGATAGGGTCTTACTGCCTCCCAGCAGCCTGTCCTGCTAGAGCATTATCAGAACTTCCTCCTCAGTGGGCTTCTCTGATTGCCTGCTGGAGGCCTGATTCCATCCTCTAAGTCATGGGCCAGTCTGTTTACTCTGGTCCTGTTTAGAGCAGAGCTCTCTAGGCATCAAGGACTGTGACGGTGGGCCCTGCCCAGAGGCCCACTGTTTCCACAATCCTTGTTCATGGGCTGTGGTTTCCAAGCCTCTGTGTCATAGTGTGTCAAGATCTGTGGGCCTCTAGGGCTGGCTCGGCCACAGTGGCTGCCTTTTGTGGGCCAAGCCTTGCCGTGGCACCTGCACAAGGAGGCTGATGTGAGATGAAGACCACAGTGTTCCTTTAGGGGGCCCCATGTCTTTATGATGTGTGTGTTATTGTGAGTGTGTGTATGAGAGAGAGAGAGAGAGAGAGAGAGAGAGAGAGAGAGAGAGAGAGAGAGAGAGGAGAGGAGAGAGGAGAGAGAGGAGAGAGAGAGAGAAAGGGAGAAAAGGAGAGAAAGAGCGAGTGAGAGAGAGAGAGAGACACTAGGACTAATGTACCTTGTAGCTGGCCATGTCCATGAATGGTTGTTGACCTCAACTATGGTCAGATAGATTGTTTTCCATCCTGTTTTCTCCCCTGTGCAGTTGGCCTTATAGGTGACTGCTGTCTTGTCTTATGAAGGCAGGGTATTTCAGACCAACCCTTCACAGTTAATTTGGGGGAAGAGCAGAAGAGTCGAAGCCTGCATCCCTCTTCACAGCTTACTGATCATTATAGGCTAACAGCAATTAGTAATTTTTTAAAAATCAGTTTTGCAAATGAAGTTTTGCGGAGGGTCTCTCTCCTCACCCATCCCTCGCCCTCTCCATGGACATCTGAGAACCCAGCCCCTCCTGCCCCTCCTGCATGTGACTCAGGCGTGTCCGGCCTGCAGGCACCAGCGAGCCAGCAGTGCTGGCAGAAGACAAGTCTGAGGCCCAAGGCCCAGTGCAGATCCTGACTGTGGGCCAGTCGGACCATGCCCAGGACACAGGGGCGACAGCAGCCGGCGGGGGCACACAGCTCAGCAGGCAGGACCTCCGTGCCGCGATGCAGAGGAAGGGTGAGCCCCGCGGGGGCCCAGCTGGGAGCAAAGCTCACCCCAGGTTCCTTAGACAGACTCTCTTCCAAGAGCCTGGACTTCCTGCGTCTGGTCCAGGCCCTCCCTGGCCGTGGGGGAAGGCACACTTGGGGTCCAAGGAGAAGCTTTGGAACAGGGACCTGGATATGGCCAAGTTAAGGGAAAGAAATACGAACTGGGTGATCAGCACAGGCCACAACTCTGCTTCTTCCCACGTTGCCTCGAGGAAAAGCTCTTCAAAGTCCCCACTTGTCTGATGAGCGAAGGGGAGCAGGGCCGGGCTGCTCAGAGGTCAGCGGGTGCATCCTGGAAACCTAGAAACCAGACAGACCAGTCCACAGAAGCCCTATCCTGGAAACCCCATCCACAGTGGCCGAGGGGAGGCCTGGCAGAGTCAGCCATACACTGAGATTCTACTCCGGGACCATTTCCTGGACAGGGCTGTGGAGACAGCTCAGGAATGGGTGGGGTTCCAGGCAGCGCAGGATAGCTGAGATCCCGAGTCAGGGTGGGCCCTGCTCATGGGGCTGGGAGTGAAGCTGAGGCCGTCTCTGGGGCACTCTGCGGCCTGGTAATAGTGGGCTCTGGGTCAGAAATGAGGTTCCCCATATAAAGTGAGCTCAGCACGGGCCGTGATGCACAAGGCAGGCGAGGTGGCCACTAGAAAGGGCAGATGCAGGGGCTGAGCTGAAACCGGGCGGGGGCTGTGCCCTGAGGAGGGTCCCGAGCAGCTGAGAGCATGCGCGCGTGCATTTGCGTGCATGGAAGCGTGAGCGAGATTGCGTGACAGTGGCTGTGCGCGCGCAGCTGTGTCAGTGCTAGCGAGTCAGTGTCTGTGCACTTGTCTGTGAGTGACCACATACTGGCGGGGCTGTGGACCCCTGCTGAGCTCTCCCTGTCCCTCTGCTCATCCCAGGCATCTCCAGCAGCATGAGCTTTGACGAGGAAGAGGAGGATGAGGATGAGAACAGCTCTAGCTCCTCCCAGCTAAACAGCAACACGCGGCCCAGCTCTGCCACGAGCAGGAAGTCCATCAGGGTAAGTGAGGAAGGAGTTCGACCCTCAGCAGGAGGGTGGGCTGCCTGCCCATCCCAGGGAGGTAGCTGGTGTGAAGACAGCAGCCAGCCAGTCAGGGACTTCTCTGTTGGGCCATTTTACCTTTGTTTCTAATCTTCAGCCAGGTCAGGGGTCTGCGGATTTTGGAGAATGGGGCTGGAGTTGGGCAGGATGACACCTGAGAACCTGCCTATGGTCCTGTCTCTACCCTTGGAGGGATAGCGCCTGATCCCAGGGCAGCACAGGCCAGTCCACATCCAGGGAATCTGCCCTGTCTCCTTCCCCATCCCCTCCCCACAGCAGAAGGCAGATCTGGACCCCTCCCCCCTTTTGTTTTTGTATTAAGGTAAGGGTCTACAGGGTGTTCAGGGTCTCACTACTAGATCAGACTCATAGTGATCTGCCTGTTTACAGCCTCCCAAGAGCTGGGATTATAGGTCCACACCACCATCCCCAGTCTCAGTTGCCATCTCAGCACACCCTGGGGGCAGGGCTGGCCTGGCAGGCCCCTGAGGTCTGGGGCTCAGGCTCCTACTCTCCCTCCTGGCAGGAGGCAGCCTCAGCCCCCACCCCAACAGCACCAGAGCCACCGGTGGATGTTGAGGTACAGGATCTTGAGGAATTTGCACTCAGGCCGGCCCCCCAGGGTATCACCATCAAATGCCGAATCACACGGGACAAGAAGGGGATGGACCGGGGCATGTACCCCACCTACTTCCTGCACCTGGACCGTGAGGATGGGAAGAAGGTGAGGTTGCTTTGTGTGAGTTTTCACCTAGACAGGCTCAAGGGCCTAAGGCAGTGGTGGCGACCTTGTGGCACGCATGCCATAGCAGCTATTTGGTACCAGTGAAAGCTCTAAGAGGTTTGCCATCACTGGCCTTGAGATCAGCATGTGACTGGAATCCTCAAACCCAGTGCTGACCCCTCAGTCCCTGAGAGACAAAAACAGAAACCTGTGCCTCCTCTGTGCAGGCCTGTGTTTGCCAGCGTGTCTGCATGTACATGTACATGCACTTGGGGTTGAGGCAGGGGAGGCACCCATGATTGTGATCGGGTGTGGACCTGACTGAACCTGGAAAATGACCTTGCTCTTCCCACCAAGGTGTTCCTCCTGGCGGGCAGGAAGAGAAAGAAGAGTAAAACCTCCAATTACCTCATCTCTGTGGACCCAACAGATCTTTCACGAGGCGGAGACAGCTACATCGGGAAGCTGAGGTACCAGCACTCCCCCAAGCCCAGATGGGTAGGAAGGGAAGGCTCTGTAGAAGGTGTCTACTGTTCTGAAGACCTAGGCCAGGCTTGACTCTTCCACCAGGATCCTCTCTGTAAGATTCAACCACAGGCCTAGGCTGTGCCCAGCTTAGCCCCAGACTTGGACTAAGCTGTTCCCAGGCATGAGTGATGCTACAAACGCAGGGTGTCACTGATAGGGAAGACTGCTAGGGAAGAGCTGCCCAGGCTACATGGGCCTGAGTTGAGAAAAAATCCTGGAAAGGAGGGAATCTCAGCGACCCAAAGAGGTTAGAGGAGTGGTGGGCTCTTAGTAAGGCCTCACAGTTCCAGATTTGGTATTGCAAATGGAGATGAGGTAAGTAGCTAAAGCCAGAGAAGGGGCTGGCTGGGCAGGTGTTACCATCCATCCCTTCTTCTCTTCCTAGATACTGTTCTTTTGCTCATCTCCCCCAGGGTGGGTAGCCCCTTAGCATCCCCAGGGAATCCTGACTTAGCTCTTTGAATTTCGTTCCTTTGAATGACAGTCCTTTCAGAGCGAGTTGTCTAAGCCTTCTGCCTATGAAGTGGCTTCAAAGATGTGCATTGAAGTGAGCAGTATGCCCCTCAGTTTGCCACTGGTCTGGCCCAGAATGCTTTGCGGTCTTCTCGTAGGACAGACTAAGCTTGCACTGCGCTGGGGCAGAGGGCACATGACCCTATACTGACTGTTTCTTTCCTTCAGGTCCAACTTGATGGGCACCAAGTTCACTGTTTATGACAATGGAGTCAACCCACAGAAGGCATCGTCCTCTACTTTGGAAAGTGGAACTTTGCGTCAGGAGCTGGCAGCTGTGTGCTATGTAAGTCTGGGGTTCCTGGGTCTCTGGTCTCTTAAGTTAGACGTGAAACGCAAGACTTGCTGCCTGATGTGCCAGCCATTCTATTTGGTGTTGGCCTAAGCTAGGTGAACAGGGGCTGTGGCCCTTCTGTCTTCAGGGCTCAGACTACAACAGGCCATCTGGGGCATTTGGGGAATAATTCCTGGCTTTATGCAGACCAGCCTGGGAGTCTCCTGGACAGAAGGAGGCAGGGGCCCCATGTTCCAGTCTGTGCTTCCTCTAGTTACCCCTCTTGAGTGCCAGCCTGATGGCTCACAGCCCCCTTCACGTGGTTGCCACGTGAATGCTCAACCCATGAGGTGGATCCTATTTTCTTTATAGATAGGAAATTTAAGTTCAGTGCCTGGGTCACTTGCTACTATCACAAACTGGAGTATAAATACTGGGGGTTGCTATCACTCTGATCTGTTAATTTTTTTAAATGAGGATGGGTGTCCCATCAGCACGGACTTAAGAGACTGTTGGGGCTTCACAGGTATTTTGCGTAGTGCCATGGTGCCACCTTCTGGTCAGTTCTGGAGAGGCAACCTGAACCTTTTATTTACCTAGCATCCCTGTATTTGAGGCATTGAGAAAACAGTAGTGGACAGATGTATTTATACCCAGAAGGGACTTAAACTCCTGGTAGAAAGGGCAAGCTGTATGACAGATGTGCAAATGAAATAGTTCCTAATCAATCTGAAAAAGAAAAAAATTAAGGGTGCACACAAAATGCCAAGGAACAGTAATACCTCAGTTCAGGAATGGTACACAAACAAAACGTTTGGCAAAATTTGCTTCTATTTGCAAACTCTGCATTGGTGACAGACATGCCTGCAGCCATCTTCCCCATACAAACACAAATGCGCTCATCTTCTCCTAAATTGCAAGACACATTTGTAAACTGAGGTCCCACTGTATACGTGCCATCTTAGGAAGGATGGCAGGAGGTAATTCTTCAATAAAAGACCAGCAGGGAGTGAGAGTGAGCCATGGATAGGTCTTTGGGACGCAGCCAGTGCTAAAGTCACAAATGTGTGGCATGGAGGAGTAATGTCAAAGGGAATAAGAAACTGGGGAGCTGGGGTCAGATCGTACAAAAAGAAGAAACAGAAAAGAGGAAGCACTTCAGTTGGCAGGATTGGGGCATTTTGAGTAGAGAAGAGAAACGGTCTAATGTGACATATAGGCCCCCTTGCTGCTTGGTTGAGATGAGCACAGGTTGGGGGCCAAGGACAGAATCAAGGATTCTAGTTCGTGGCTGCGACCGTGCTCAGTGTGCCAGTGACAAGCAGTGGAGGAACTGTAGGTACCCCTGGGAAGGCGTCAGGTGGAGGTGGCACGAGCAAAGGTGCGAGCCGAGTTTCTCTTAACTGAAGCAAGTTAGTGTCAGGAGCTCATTTTGATAGAGGAGAGACCTAGGAGCTCAGCTCTAGACCTGGCAAGCTTAATGATACTGTTCAGACTTTTAAGTGGAGACGGTACAACTGAATCCATCCCTGTTTCCTTTCCCCGGGCTCTCTTTGAGGTAAGTCTGTTAAGTACCATCTGTTTCCTAGGAGACAAATGTCTTAGGCTTCAAAGGGCCTCGGAAAATGAGTGTGATTGTCCCTGGCATGAACATGGTTCATGAGAGAGTCTCCATCCGTCCCCGAAACGTGAGTCAGTGCCCCTTTCCATGTCCCCTGTCTCTATGAGCTTCTAAGGGTAGAACTCCAACTTATGTGTACATTTGGAAAAGCTCTGGAGGTCAGAGAAGCCCCATTCCTGGGAAAGATCCTTCTTTGGGGTGGTCATGATGCCAATACGTGGCCTGGCTCAAGTGATGCTGCCCTCCCAGGAGCATGAGACACTGCTAGCCCGGTGGCAAAATAAGAACACGGAGAGTATCATCGAGCTTCAAAATAAGACCCCTGTCTGGAATGACGACACACAGTCCTACGTACTGAACTTCCACGGGCGCGTCACGCAGGCCTCCGTGAAGAACTTCCAGATCATCCATGGCAATGACCGTGAGTGTTTCTTCCCTTCTGCATACCCTCAGTGTGACACCTCAGGCCCTTAGCTGAGGGTTGAGCTCACCCAGTGTGGTCCATACTAGCCGAGGTTTGTGGATGTGGCTACATGGCTTTCTGTATATGCTGCCAAAGCCAGCACTGTAGCCTTTGTGGCGTAGACGTAAAACCCTTCCCAACTATAATGACTGGGAGGCCCCAAAGAGCCGCATCTTTGGAACCTTGGTCCTAGATTCTATATATTCATCAGTCTTGGGCACAGGAACAGCCTTTAAATGGACTTTTTTCTCCTCTGTCTCCTGGTGTTTGTTTGCATCTTTCTTTGCCATCTGCTGCCTCTCACCTGCAATTCTCCCAATGGGCCTTTGCTTGACTGCCCTTGGGATTTCCCTGGCGTTTCTGCTTCTCTCTTCTTGTGGCTTGGGTGTCTGTCTGCCCTTCCTCTCTGCACTCTTCCTGCCCTTTGTGCTTCTCTCTGTGCCATGCTTGTGTACGGCCCCAGCGGACTACATCGTCATGCAGTTCGGCCGGGTAGCAGAGGACGTGTTCACCATGGATTACAACTACCCACTGTGCGCACTGCAGGCCTTTGCCATTGCTCTGTCCAGCTTCGACAGCAAGCTGGCCTGCGAGTAGAGGTCTCGGCCCGCCCATCGGGGTCGCCCAGCCTGGAGTGGAGCTTGCCTGCCTGCCTGCTGTGGAGACAACCTTGCTGACCCTCTGTTCATAGGCCTTCTGCTAGAGGAAGCTTTGGCCTTCAGTGGGCTCCCTGGTCTAGCCAGCCAGGAACTGATTCCTTTGCCTCTCATGCCGGGGTAAGGGACTAGCGGGTGGGTGTTAAGGGACAAGAGTAATTCCTGTGCCCCAAGACCAAAACACACCCCACTCTTGGATTAGTCCCCGCTGCAGTCCTGTCTGCCAGGTTGGGTGACCTCTGCGCTGGGAAGGCATGAAGAGGTCCAGAGGGCAAGGAAGCACAAACAGGGCTGCTATGGCCCGGCCATTCACTCATCCCAGGAGTCAGTAGCGGGTGCCCCAACAGGTTGGGGCACAGTGACAGAGTGAGTGAGCAAGCAAGCGAGAGACAGCGAGCAAGTGAATACACGAAACATGAGTACAGGGCACACCAACTGTGTGAAGCAAAAGACTTGGTGGCCTGGCCTGGCCCCTCCAGCCTCAAGGCCTCAGGCCCAAGGGAAATTAGAGGAGGAGTGCTGGAGGCAGGTGACCGCAGGACCTTGCTGGGGCTGCAGGGGCCTGGCTGGCTGGGGCTGTGGGGATTCACTGGCAGCCTAGAGTTTAGCTGACCTACATCCAAATCTGCTCTGTGGTTAGAGGCACTAGGAACCCAGCTCCCACGGCCAAATGTCATAGTGGATGAGGCTGCAGGCAGTGCACCAGCAGGCCCCTGGAGTGGGGCTGTCTGGAGCCTTGCCTGCTGGCCAAGTAATTGTCAAGAAGCCCAGTACAACTCCTGGTGAACAGATGAGATGACGGCACTAGCCCTCCCTGGCAGTGGACCACTGGCATACCACAGCATCCTCCAGGAAGACTCCTTTTGGGAGACCCAGCCTGTGGGTTTTGCAGCCTCCACTTTCAGCTACCAGCCAAATCACGGTTGGTGAGGGCTACTTTCTGTGGTGGTTGTTCTGAAGACAAGGGACAAGTTAAGGACAGCACAGAATATGCTAGGAGCCACAAGAGCTCAGAGGTGGCAGAATCTTAGGGATCAACTTGTCACTCTTACTGAATGGGTTACCCAGTTTGTTAATGGCAGAGTTGAGAACCTCAAGTGATTTTATTTTTGGTCCCCTAGTATCTCCTGTTCTCTGGCCCTCTGAGGCCCATTCTGCATATAATTTACCTTGATTCCAGAGACTTAAAACATTGGAGTTGATATATGTAAGACTGAAACCATTTCAGTAGGGAGCTGCGCAGTTCTTTGTGGGAAGCGTATATCTTTCCATACTTAGTCTGTGCCCAGCCCTCTGTGAGGGGTGCACAGTGGGGGGCTGAACTCATGCCTCACTGCTCTGTCTTGGATGGCACCATCCTCCTTAAAGGCGTGGGAACTCAAAGCTCCTGCTCATTTGTCATTTACCCTGGTAGAGGCTCCTGCTCATTTGTCATTTACCAGGTGGAGGTCAGAAATCTGGGGAAGCAAATAGCAGTTGGCCCTTGCTTTGGGTAGTAAGCCTGAAAAGGCTAAGTAGAAATTTTTTTAAAATGAAACAAACATTAGCAAGTTGCCACAGGTAAACAAGTTTGCTTGGACTGGATGAAAGCAGTGAGCTCTTGTTTCTTTCTAGTCTAGATTTTTCTGTGTGGGGTGCTAGAAGCAAGACATCTGCTCTAGCAGCATCTTCCCTGCCTGAGCATACATCTCTGAGAGGCCTCTCCAACACATGGCCTGGTATCTAGAGGGCACAAGGACTCTATGCTGGGACTGTGGTGTCATCCTTTCTGTAATCCTTTGGCCCTTCCTTCCCTGACTTTAAAAAGAGGAGATCTGCTGGCATTAGCAATGACAGAAACAAGATGAGTCTCGAAGGTCTGATCAGCTCTTGTCATGCTGCCTGTGAGTTCTGGTGAAGTCCCTAGTGGCAGAGTAAAAAAATCAGAAGCACAATGGAAAACTCTTGGCCTCTGCTCACTGCCTGAACATGAAGATGGCTGTTTCGATAGGGTCGGGAAACAGGCTGAGCTGTCGGGCAGGCTGTGAGATGTCATCCTCAGCACAAAACTTCTTTTGGACATTGAGAGAGAAGCAAGACCAGTTTAGTCACTTGCTCAAGACCAGCTTCACACGGTCAGTTCTTAGACTCCACTCCTGGTGATGCTGCCTTCCTTGACCACTGGCCCAGGGGCCACAGGTTCATGAACTCACAAAGCTGCCAGGGCCCAGAAACTACCTGGGCTCCATCTCCCCTTCAGTAAGAGTTCTTCCCTTCACACCTTCTGCCCAAATGGCCCCTGAGTGGGCAGTGAGTCGATGATAGGTGGTCACTAAGGATGTCAGGCACCAGGATACTAGGCAGTTCCCTGCAATTGTTCCTGGCTCTGTGCCCCCAAACTCTACGCCCTCTGCCCCCAAACAGTTCCCTAGCAGAGTGGTGACATTTGCTTCCCTAACACCTTTCAAAGTCTAGCTTTTCTTTCCTTCCGGTTCCAAGGTGCTCTGTGTCCACATATGTGTCTGTGTGTCTGTGTGTCTGTGTTTCTGGGGAAAGGGGCAACCTGCAAGCAGTCAGCTGAGGTTTCCTAGGATCGCACTTCTGAGGATGAGGAGAAAAGGAAGGAGGAGACAGGATTCCCTATGGATTTGGTTCTCTTCATTTCCTGCTTTCAACAGGAAGGGTATGTGGGCAATTAGCTCCTTCTGCCAAGGTTCTGAGGGGAGGAGACCGTCCAAGAAACTTCCATGGGTTTCTACTTGGCATCACCTGAAGAAACAGGTGTGGTACATGCATCTGTTTAAGATTAGTCTGAATATATTCTAGTGATGTTGCCTTAAAAATCATGACACTAGTTCAGGGGAAGCATGCAGAGCCAAGACCGATGGCCGAGGGAGTATGTGAATGACAGGAAAAACTTAGGACCCATCTCTTTCAGTGGGGTTACAAGACTGTAGACTGTATTAGCAGTGTTTTTCTTGCTGGACATAGGACATTTGCTATATGGTAAATAAACTTACAATTTGGAAGTAGTCTCAAATAATAGAGGTGACTACAAAGGAAAAGATCCGTGCTGTGTTCAGCTGGAGCCTGCAGCAGGGAGACTGGGAGAGTCATGGCCATGGCTCTGCTGTGCAAGCACAAATCCTATTTTTGGAAGGAATGTCCTAGTGCTCCTCACCGAGGTGACCCTGGAATTGCCTCCATAACTCCCTGCCCCAGCAGCAACATTCTTGTGGGGCCTCAGGCTTACAGGTGGCAATTAGAGCTGAACAAGTGGGCTTCCTCAATGATGTCTAGTCCTGCAAGTTGGGCTTGCCTGTGCTGGGCCCTGGTGTGTAAGCTTGTTGCAGTCCCCAGGAATAGGCCAAGAGGTAGGCTCTATTTGAACTTACGGCCACCTGTCCCTTGGACCTCTGGTCCACAATTTTATGTCTCAAAGATATGTGGGACAGGCAGAAACACTGGGACCAACTTGGATTTTGCAACCAGGTGGAGAGGCAAGTTATCTTACAGAAAGTCCTGCACTCAGTAGCTGTGTGATTTTTGAGCATACCTGGGTTGTTTCCACTGTAAATGGAAGACAGACATTTGGCATAGGAATCAGGGTGAATGAAAGGTAATTCTTGCTTTCATCACTACGTTTTCCAGCTCATCACTGTGCCTTCTTAAGACAGTGCACCCCTCTCCTCTTCCTCTGCTCTCTTGTCCCTCCCTCCCCGATTAGGGTCCAGCCAGAGCTGGAAATGAGGCCGAGGTCCAGAGTTTTGTACCTAACAATTCAGAATGGCGTAGAAGGGGAAGCCCAACTCTGGCCTCTTCATTCGTGCATTTGGTGACAGAAGGGACTTGATCAGGATAAGTAACGTTTTTCTTACTGGGAACACATATTTAGCCAGTTTTCATAATGCCTAGAATGTGTGTCTATTTGCACAAGATTGTCTTTTCCAATTTTGGAGTGGTCAGACATTTTATTTTTGTTCAAAATTATCTGAAGTTTTAGACAAACTTGCAAAACTGTGCTTTTATTAAGTGACTTTTTGAATAAACATTTTGGTATTCTGACGCAAATGTATGGATTTATTTATTGGTATGTGCAGTGACCAACTTGGTATTTTCCCATCTTGACATTATGTATGTTGTAGCATTTAGTGTTTGTCTAAGTACAGACATATATCAACAAATTAAACTTGAACTGTTTCAACACTACTGTGTCCTTTTTTTTTCCTACATAAAAGGAAAAACACATGTGTCTTTCCTAAAACACTTTCCTACCCTGTTCAGGCCTAGGAGCCTCTAGGTTAGGGGGCAAGAGTAACTGAAAGGTCCTAGCGTGTTTACAACTGGTGGTGGGTCAGCACTGCCTTCCCTCTGGCTGTGCCTTTCAAGTTGAAGAACCATCAGAGCCCCACCCAGAGGCTGGTAAGGGATGAGAACATGGCATGTTTAAAAATACTTGAATTATAGCTCTTCTCTGCAGGGCCAACTGTCCCGGCTGACAGATGTGGCTGGTTGTTCTCAAGTATTCTCAGTGGGCTTAGTCCTTGAGAAAAGAACAGGGCTTTGGGCTGGAAAAGTCCCAACGTTAGCACATCTAACACAGACCTTGCCACTGGACTCCTCTAGCCCAGCTCACAGCCTTATCCATGTAAATAAGACTTACATACATGGCAGTCTTAGCCTGTAGCAGATCTGAAGCCAGGAAGACTGGAGGCTGCACACCTGGCTTGAAGCAAGGTGTGAAAAAGCTGATAGATCCTGAGTGAGAACAGATGCCAACTAAAGCCCGCCAGTGACTACAGAGGGGACCTGGCCACATCTGGCAGTCGGGTTAGCCTTAGACAGTGTCGAGCCCAGCAGCCCAGAAGTACAGGACTGCAGGACAGTGATGAGGATGATGGTGCTGTCACCAAGCACCCACCGCGTGCTTCATCCAGGGATATGTGCTTCATACGCAGTGGATCGTTCCATCCAGACAGCCCTAAGAGTTTATTTCTAATTCGTAAGTGCGGAAACAAGTTCAGAAGTTAAGGAATAATCCCAAAGGAGATACTGGTCTTATTGTGTAGGAAAATGGTGAGTACATCTTAGAAAGATCATGGCAAAGTCATAGAGGTGTCATTCAGGTTTTTCTCAAGATTGCTGAATAAATGACAAGATAAATTCTCTTTTGGAATACAAGTAATCTTGTTTTGGCCTCATAAGAGTGTGATAATAAATGGATTTCTTTATTCCTCTAGTTTTTTTTCTTTTTAGTGGGATGGAACCAAGGGCCTTGTGCATGCAAGTAGCTAAACTACCTCCTCAGCACCCCTGCCTCCCATCTTGAGACAGGGTCTTGCTAAGGTGACCAGACTGCCCTCCATACTTGCAACCCTCCCATTTCAGTCTTCCTAGTAGCTGGGATTACAGGTATGTACCATCACACCTGGTCAGATTTGAGAATTTGACATGACCGAGAGTATTTCCTACTTAGCATTTGTGTCCCTAGTGGGAAAGAATATATGCAAGATTAAAAAAAAAAAAAAAAAAATATATATATATATATATATATATATATATATATATATATATATATAAAAGAAAAAGTTTTTTGTCTTCAGTCATTAGACCAAAAAAATCTTAAATGACCATATGTCTAATTAGTCCAATTTTAATATCCAATATCTTGGCATTATTATTAAAGATTCTTTTTCCAAAGTGTTTTAGTTTGGACCATAAGTTAAGTGATTATCTAAGCCACAGGAGGTATTAGGAATGTGGCCCTTTCAGGCCATTATTTCTAGAGATTAACCATCTCTTCACCCCTCAGTCTACCTCCCCAGACCCAGCATCTAGGGCTTTGGACCCCTGTTGTGTCCTGGCTGGTCACCACCTGCTCTACCAAGCATGGTCCCAGATGATGCAGCTGCTCCTGAGACCAGCCATCTGCCCCAGTGGTGTAAGCTGTGTGCCCTGGCATAGTGCCCAGAGGTCACCAGTGCCAGGAGACTGATCAGGCTCGTAGATTCTGAGTTCTGAGAAATGAGGCCTAGAGCAACAAAACCTAGTCATATGATTCTGATAAGCTTGGACAGCACTATGATGTGGCTATGCATGTATGGATTCTCTGACTATGCACTTCATAGGTGCCACCTTCTATGTAATACATGGTGTAAGTTATGTGAGTTAGGAGCAATGGTATTAAGGTGCACTGATTATTTCATTGATTGCTGATGACCCTGAAGCCTGGACTTTACTATCCTTACTTTGTAGAGGAGGAAACCAACTCTTCAGACTTCCTCGAGTTGAGGCAACAGCTAGAGTATGCTGAAAGAACATGGCCGTTTTTCTATGCTCATAATCTTGAGCTTTGGTATAGTTTGTAGTTCATTTTATCTGTCAGGCTCCCCAATTAAATTGAGTTTTTGAAAAGTAGGAATTGAGCCTATTGCCATTCCCAGCACTGAGCTGTTGTCTGCTGAATGAATAAATGAATGAATGAGGAGAGGATAAGGGAATCATATGTGCAACAAAAAAGGAAGTCTGAACCAGAGACCCAGGGATCTCTTCATATTCAACCCTTCATGGTGGATGAAAGAAAACCAAATGCAAAAAAAAATTTATCAAAACCGAAGACTGCTTATATCTTGTTTCACCTTTAGTGTTAACATCACATCTGCATTGTATTCGGTACATTTTAAGCTTCAGTCTTTACAATAGGAATCAAACATTCCCCAGAGACAGATGCAATGTGGTACATTTTTTGTAGACTCAAGTGACTTTTCTTTTTAGTTCAATTAACAACACCTCTTAGTAGCTGTTTTTTTTTTTTTTTTTTTTTTTTTTTTTTGTGGTATTAGGGATTGAACTCAGTACCTTGTGCTTGTGCTTGCCAGGCAGATGCTTATGCTGCTGAGCTATATCCCCAGCCCAGATTATCTTAATATTACCCTATACCTCTGGTAACAGTTTATATGCTTATTTGTGGTTTCTGCTGGGTTCCTGGCATCACATACCAGGCATAGTGGAACTCTAAAAGCTACCTTTACATAATTTCTGAATTTTTGAGTCTTCCCCATTTCATGGCTGGAAATGTCCTTAAAAACATACCTACTTTAAACTCAGGTTTGACACATGTAAACCGTGAATTTACTCACTTTCATATTAGACAGATTTCACAGGTGCTCATAAAAATACATGAAAAATGATAGACTAAAAAGGGCTTGGTCAAAATCCTGGTCCCATTTTTTCCCTTTCTCAAATGGCCCAAATACTCAAACACAGAACACATGCTCTCTTTTCCCCAGGCCCTGATGTTTGTCTCCACAACAAACAACTACATTGTTGCTGTGCCACTTCATTATCGAAACTCATGCCTTACTTGTTTCAATGAAGTGGATATAAGAACAAATTTTCCCACAGCTTCTAGCTAAGTTGTTACTTGCACAGCTTCTTGCTCCTACTGCAGGCTCCTTGGCCTGAGCTCCTTATAGCAGGACCACAATACACTGCAGTTTTCAGCAGCTTCAAACTGTGGCCCTCCACAGCAAGGACGAGAGTATCTACTTCAAGCTTCCTCTTGCTACTGAAGACCAAAGGTGCTTCCAGGTTTGGCAGTTCTGTAAAGCAAAACAAGGATAAAGGAAGCTACAGATCCAGGTACTATCAGAGCAAAACAATCTCCTAATGGCCCCGTGGACTCATCCTCAGGTGAGTGGGTGTCTTCTACTACATTGGAGAAAAGACATCTGAGACCTGATCAGTGTTTTCTAGTAGCTTTAGAAAGACCTTCACTAAGAGAAAGAGGCTTCAGTTCAGTCTGTTCTGCACCCATCATGCCCACAAACAATTCTCTCCCCAGAAAGCCACTAACCTGTTCAAGCCTCAAAGAATAAAATATTATTATAGAGTTCAAAATTTTCACTCTTGCAGCCTTAAATCTTCATCATTTGTAGGTAGAAGTTAGTTCACAGGTAAACCACCTGGTACTCCTAGGAGGAAGAGTCAGACCTTCGCCTGAGTGGTCCCATCTGTGATTATGACAAACCAAACAGAATTACTCAATGTATCAAACTCTTGGTAGGGGAAAGACAGGAAGAGAGAGTGACGCTATCTTGTGTTCACATTAATGTCTATGTTTAACAAGGTGACAGATGTATGAGCACCAGGAAGGATACATGATATCCCTGGTAGTGGCCCAACAGCTATGATATTTGAACACAGAGAAGGAAGCACAGGGCACAGGGCCAAGGATGAAATCAGAAAGGAAAGAAAGGTCACCTTGGGACTAGAGTAACAGATACTTCACCAGACTGGCCATTTTCACTCTAAACCCTGGAGGTTACGCTTCCTCAGCATGCCACTTATCCATGTTTTGTCAGTGCCGATGTCTAACTCTTCATCTCTAAAATCTTGGGTCTGGTCTTTGGTGTTTTCCTCCTGTTCGTCACTGTAGCTATCTGCACTGAATCCAGCATTCTCTGCCAAGACAACAGGATCATCTTCATGAAAACAGCAGGAACATGTTTCTGGCTCTAGGTCACACAAGGTAACAGGATTATCTTCTTGTGGCCTAGTGTCAGTGGGCAGACGATCCCAGGCCAAATGGTCTGATTCTTCTTCCAGCACTCTCATTCTTTCAGCTATTTCCTCAGCAGAGGGCTCTTGTGGATTAGGGTAATCCACCAGGATTGTTTCTTGCCGATGCTTGATACAGTCTGAAAGATCATATACTGGATAAGTCTCCTCAGGGTAACCTAGAAAGAGAAGTAGCACAAAGTCTTAAAAGAATGTCTCCTCAAAAAAAAAAAAAAAAAAAAAAAAAAAAAAAAAAAAGTCAAACCCAAAGAGGATTCTCAGACAACAGCCATCTATATCCTACCAAATACACTGAAGAAATCTCTAAGATGATTCTAATAGTTCCAAACTTTCACTTGAACTGACTCCCAGTACTCACTGAAATACAAACCAATTCTGCATGGGGTAGTTAAGGCTCACTCACGTGTTCCTAAGGAAGATTAAACAAATAAAATGAGCCTTTAGTTTAAAAAATGCACCAAATACCAGATGGAGAGAGCACAGCTTGGGGCTAATGTTTATAATTTCTATTTGGAAGCATTTCCAAATCTTCTGGGGTGGGAGGAGGAAAAAGAAACATTAAGCCCTTTGAAAAATACATCAAGAAGCTTTGTTTCTTAAGACAACTGAAATAGTTTGCAAGTGTCAGAAACAGGGAGCACTTTAGCGAGACATGTCCAAGATCCCAAAGGACAAGCACTGCATTTTCAGAAGACAGAATTCCCATTGTTGGCTTCTTCATCTTTACAAAATGGAACAAAAGAAAACAACAAACTGGTAAACAAAATGAGTAACACAGTTCTGCATCCCAGCTATGGTAATGAGAAAAGAGAAAATGTTGCCAAATTAAGAAATGAAATGAAATAAATCTGTGTCAGCCAAAACGAGCTTGAGCAGCAGATGGGCCATGCTGGAGCTCATATGTCGGTGCTGGCAGACAGAGGCAGCTCTGCTCTCTACACAACGTGAAGAGCTGCAAAACTCGAAATCCATTTGCACATTATGATAATTGGCAAATTCAACCTTAACGTAAACCACTTTTTGCCTACCAGTTGTGAAAAATAGCAGTCTTTTTGGATACAGCATGGGGTATGCAGATACATTTTTACAACACTTACTGTTTTTTTTAATTCATTGTAGAAAGTTGGAAAAAAATATGGAGAGATTTTAGAAAAACATAAAAATCAACTGGAATCCCACCACTGATAATAATCTGTCATATTTACCTTTGGCCTTGCTACCACAAACAAACATTTCTGTTTTTCCCTTTTTCAATAAAGGATCCTATTGTGCATTAAATGTGCTTTGATATTTTTCACTCAACACTGTACCATAAGCATCTCTCTGTATCGTTAGACATTCAAAAGTTGGCTGCAAAGCTATATACGTGACATGATTTACCTTGTATAAGACATTCAGACATATTCTTTCCAACTTTCTCCTATTATCGTGAACATACCAGCTAAGAGTTCTGAATATAAATCCATGTCTACTTCTCTAATTCTTTAAGACAGACTTCTATAAATATGAAAACTAGACCACAAAGAATGGGCATTTTAAAAGCATTTTTTATACTCTACCAAATTACTTTCCAGAGGACTGGTATAAAATTTCTGTTCTTCTGGTGAAATAAAAACTCTTATCTTATCACACCCTTCCCAGCACTGACAGTTGGCTAAGAATGTTGTCAAGGCAGTCTTTATTCTCACAAATAACTTACTGTGGATGGAGTACCAGTAAATTGGAGTTTAACCACTGCTGTGGCTAAACCACTCCCGGTGGTTTTTTCTCCAAATTCATGCTGATATTCAGCCCCCAAGTCATATGCTGGCAGCCTTTGGAAGTGGTCTTTGGGCAGTAGTTAGGGTTAGATGAGGTCATGAAGGAAGGGGCTCCATGGCTCAGTAAAACAAAGAAGAGAAATGCAAGCGAGCACGCTTGCTCTGTAATGCTCTGTGACACACTCCAACATGTCATGACAGGCAAGAAGCTGTCACCAGCTGAGAAGCAGATGCGGATGCTGTGCTCCTGGACCTCCAGAACTGTGAGCTACTAAATGATCTCTTTTACACATCAGTCAAGCCATGATGTTTAGTTATAGCAGTGTACAGCTACGCAAGGCCTTCACACCATCTTTGATCAAGGATAGGAGTGGGAAAGTCTGCTTGTTGGTTTTGTTTCAGCCACTGAACTTTTTAAAGAGAAGTACAGTTGCTGGCATGTTTTTGCTTTCATTCCACATCACAAGCAAAGCTCACCTTTGGATTTCCATGACTAGCTCTGGTTTAAGAGAAGGTAAAAAAAGACTTAGACTCCAAGCCCAGTCCAAGGGCTCTACCCCATCCTGAGCACCAGCCTCTCTGTCATTTGCCCAGGCTTCAGATCCATCCTACTATTAACTGCCAGGATAGCTCAACAGTTGCAAACTCAATCCCCAGACCATCCTGTACAAGGTCCAGGCCTGCCAACACTGGGTCACACCCTGTGATTCCAGTCCAGACCAAAGTCAAGTTATCAAAAACAGCTACAGATTTCAGTTTATGTCCCAGCACCAGAATGGAACCCCTAGTACCAAGCTGGCACCTGGAGATATAGGCTTCAGTCCTGCCCAAGGGCCAGGCCACATTCCATAGTCCAGTACACTGAGGGTCCAGATACATCCTAATACACCTCATGCTGGGTCAGCCTCCACAGCACCAGACTATAGGGCTATCTGCATGGACCCAAGGTCTAGGTTGATTCCGATAGCCCTAGGATCTAGGTCTGTCCTCATGGATCAAACTTTTAGGCCTTCCTGTCAAGACTCAAACTCCAAGCACTAAATCAGACATTATAGATAAGCCAGTATATAAAGACTGGAACAAGTCCTTGCTTCTCCAAATGTGTGACACCAACACCCAGATATGAAGATTAAGAACAGTCAGGGAATTTTTTTAGAAAAAAGTAACAATAAAAGAGAGAAAGCCAGGCATGGTGGTGCATGTCTGTAATCCCAGCACTCAGGAGGCTGAGGCAGGAGAATTGTGAGTTTGAGACCAGCCTGAGGTACAAAGTGAACTTAAGGCCAGCCCAGACTGCATAGTGAGACCCTGTCTCAAAAAGAAAAAGAAAAAGAAAAAAAAAAAAAAAGACAGAGAGACAAGAACAAAACTTTAAGATTTCTGAAAAGCATGCGGTAAAATTCAATCATAGGTCCAATCTTTTTTTTTTTTTAGGATTTTTTTTTTTTTTTGACAGGGTCTCACTATGCAGCCCACATTCACAGTGATCCTCCTGTTTCCTGCCTCCCTAGGGCTAGGATTACAGGCGCGCGCCACCACGCCCGGACTCATAGGTCCAATCTTGCATAACTATATTTGTTTAATCTGAGTGACAGATTTGATGATAAAAGTATTATCAATATAGTGAGGGATTGTTTTTCCCTTTTTCAATAAAGGATCATATTGCGCATGAAATGTACATTGATATTTTTTCATTCAACACTGTACCAATCAGCTATTCTTTTTTTTTTTTTTTGTGGAACTTGGGATTGAACTCAGCCCCTTGCGCTTGCCAGGAAAGCACTTATTCTACTGAACCATCTCCCCAGCCCCTAATCAGCTATTCTTGTTTAGAAAATCTGTAACATATGTATCGTTGTATGTTACCATTTCTGTCTTTGTTTTTCTTTTTCTTGCTTTTGTTTTTACTCTTCAAAATAAAAGAAAATTATAAAAAAAAAAATCCTTTTGGAAAGACTTAGAATTTTCACAAACAAACAAAATAAAGAACAGTCAGAGAAACATGTCACCACCAAATGGTCAAAACAAAGCAACATTAACAGACCTTAAAGTTCTGAAGATGTAGATAAACTAACAAAGAATTTAAGATAAGACACAAAACAGAACAGGGATACAGTACGAAAATTGTGTTATTTTGCAATATCAGATTGAACTCACACAAACTTAGATGGTACAGTGGTGTCAAACCAGCCTTCTCTGGATGCAATCGAGAGGTGGGGGAAAGGTGAGACACATGAGTCTAGAGCCAGCATAATGGGGCACATTGTTTCATATGAAATTTTTGTATAAGTAAATGTACACTCTAAAAAGTAAATAAAGCAATAACATTATATATTATATATTATACATAATTATGTGCTATAGTTTTATGAGTAATAATACAATAGGTTTGTTTATATCAGCATTTTTGCCTACAAGTTATAAGTTGTGCTATGACACTTATAACTACAATACAACCACTCAATAGGAAATCATTTTTAGCTCATTACACTTGTGAGACTGCTGCCGTGTTTGTGTGTGGAATCTGTCATTGGCCAAGACAGTATTATGCAGTCCCTCACTATATCCATTTTTAACAAGGTATAGCAAACAAAGAAAATACTGTACAAATAATTCAATAAAGCCAGGAAAATAATAAAGGACCAAAAGAAGCAATTAGTAGGGATTAAAATTATATACTAATAAAATTCTGGAACTGAAAAATACAGTGCCCACCCATCAACCAGTGGTGGTAGAAGCCCAAACTGCCGACAGTATTAATCTCTATGTATACTGCCTTTTCTGATGTATAGATACCTACAATAAAGTTTAATTTATAAGTTAGGCACAGTAAACAGTTAACAGCAACAATAAATAGAAAAACTCTGCACAGACATATAGGGAAAAAAAGAACATATCCTAGTGTATTTTAAGACCAGCACTAGCTTGAAATAAAGATTAAAGACAATAGTCCAGCAGTCCTTATAAACAGGTATTTTAAAAAATCCTTTGCAAACTGAGCTAGGCATATGCACAATGGATTCTCTAATACTAAATCAAGTCATAATATCATGACAAAATGTGTGTTTAACAGGAATGTAAAGGGTTTTAAACATTCAACTTTTTTTTTTTTTTTTTTTTTTTTGCAGAATGGGGATTAAACTTAAGCCCTTGCACTTGGCAGGCAAGCGATTATTCTACTGAGCTATCTCCCCGGCTCTAAACATTCAAATTTTAATGCAGAGGCTGGGTATATAACTCAGCTGGCAGGACATGTGCAAGGCCCTGGGTATGCCTATGTGCGCATATGCACGCACACACAATGTAATCTGTCATACTAACTGGCTAAAACAAAGATACATGATCATCTCAGATGATTTTTTTAAAATCCATTAAAAATTCAACATCCATTTTAGTCTTAGTTCTCAGCAATATAAGATTAGAAGGTAACTTCCTCAACATCAAACAAAAAAATCTATGAGAAGGTGTTGCCTCTGGTATCAGGAAAGTAAGGATGTCAGTTCTCACTCTTGCTCAGCACTATGCTAGCCAGTGCAAGTATGCAAGCAAATAAAAGGCATACAGGTCCAAAAGGAAGAAGGAAAACTCTTTATTCATAAGCAAGTCAATCATCTATATAGAAAATCTAATTCTAAGAAATCTATTTTTTAAAAAAGCTACTAAGTATATTAAACAAGGTCATAAGGTACAAAGTTGAAATATAACAATCAATCATACTTATATTGTTCTAATGGCAATAATTAAAAATTTTAAAACATAATTTGTAATAGGAGAAATATGAACTACCTATGGGTAACTTTATAAAATATGGACCAGATCTATAAACTGGAAAGAAAGATATATACTCTAAGAACTTCAAAGCATTACTGAGAGAAATTTTTAAAGACTTTAAATAAATGAAGAGTTATAACACGTTTATGCATTGAAAGTCAATACTGTTACAGTAGCATTATAATATAAAGAATCAATGCGGGCCAGAGAGATGGCTCAGTGGAATAAGTGCTTCCCTGGCAAGCACAAGGGCCTGAGTTCAATCCCTGGTTCCGCCAAAAAAAAAAAAAAAAAAAAGAAAAGATAGGCATTTAATTTCCCTTAGAAAAAATAAGACTCGATGCAATGCCAACAAAAATCCCATCAGGTTTTTTCATATATATATAAAATCCTGATGGGGCTTATACAGATATATATATATATATATATACATATATGTGTGTGTGTGTGTGTGTGTGTGTGTGTATACACACACACACCTGGCACTTTGATTGTCAATTTATATAAAAATGTGAAACACTTTGCTTGTAAACTTATATGAAAATGTGAAAAACCTAAAATAGCCAAAATGACTTTGAAAAAACTGAACCTATACTACCTGATTGTAAGAGTTACCATAAAGACCAGGATAATCTGTGTAAATACATATAGATCAATGAACAGAGTAGAGTCCAGAAAAGATATATTGCTTAACTAACTTCCATCCAATATGCCAAAGCAATTAAGTGTACCCAAAGGAACTGGAAAAACTGGGTATTGATAATGCAATATATATGTAACATATACCTAAATCTGGATACCTGATATCATCTATAAAAATGAACTCAAAATATATCCTGAGCTTAAAGATAAGAGCTGGAACCAAGAGATTTTTTTTTTTTTTAAATCACAGAAGTTAGGTAAATCTTGGGATGGAAAGGACTTGTTAACTAGTATATTAAAAACTGCAAATTATAAGAGAAAAAAGATAAATTTGATTTCATTGAAATTAAAACTGTTCTTTGAAAATAAAAAGGTGAGCCACAGATTAGGAGAAAATATTTGTAAAATACATAAATGGTAAAGAACTTGTACTCAGGATATATAAAGAATTCCTGAAACTGAGTAAAACTAACCCAACTTTAAAAAATGAAAAACAATCTGAACAGATACTTCATAAAAGACAAACAGATGACAAGTAAGCTCAAGAAAAAATCCTTACATCATTAGTGACTCAGGACATACAAATTAAAGTGATAATTGAAAACCACTTTGTTTTCACTACAGGGGCTAAAATTAGAAAGACAATACAGGTTAGCAAGGATTTGCACTAGGTACAAGCAGGGCCACTTTGGAAATTAAGCTGATAGTTTCTAAAGTTAAACATAAACTGACCATAAACACTAGAAATTTCACATCAAAGCACATACCTAAAAGAAAAACCAATATATGTCCAAACCAAGTCTTTTTTTTTTGTATTTTACAGAATGTTCAGGGTCTTGCTACTAGACCAGACTTGTAGTGATCCACCTGTTTACAGCCTCCCAAGAGCTGGGATTACAGGCTCACACCACCACATCCAGTCTCAACTGCCATTTCAGCACGCCCTGGGGATGAAGCCAGCATGGCAGGCCCAGGGATTGAACCCCCATCCCCTGCTCCTGCTTGCAGGCACTTTAATCCACTGAGCTATTTGGCTGGCCCTCAAACCAAATCTTACATACAAAACTTCATAGCAGGTTGATTCATAACAGTTCAAAATGAAAAACCACCCAAATGCTCCTCCACTGGGGAATGTATAGACAAAGTATGGCACACCCAGTAACGGAACACTGCTCAGCAATAATAATTATAATAAATGCTGATTATGTGACAACACACATGAATTGAAAAAGCATTATGTTAAATCAAAGAAGCCAGAGCCCAAAGCATATGTAATATGACCCAATGTATACAAAAGTCAAACCACAGCCATTGCCAGAGGCAGGAAAAGAGGATTTTCTAGAGTGCAAGAAATATCCTATGCCAAGAGTGTGCGTTTTTTTTTTTTTTTTAAATGTATTTGGTACTGGATCTCACTACACAGCTCAGACTCATGGTGATCCTCCTGTCTTCAGCCTTTCCAGCACTGGGATTACAGACATGTGCCAGCACACTTGGTCTCAACAGCCAGCTCAGCACACTCAAAGGTGGGGCTAGTGCAGCCTGTGGTGCTGGGACTGAACCCTGGTCCCGGCACTTGCTTAAGTAGGCGCTTAAAGATTGTGGTTTGATGATATAATTACATACATTTGATAAAACTCATCCACTTGTATACTTAAAATTGGTAAAAATTATTATATATATGTGTATATGTATTATTTACAATACCTCAGTAATAAAACTGATACTTAAACTATTGAAGATCTCTTTCCTGAGAAGACACAGTTTACCTTCCCAATCTTCCATGTAAGGTGCTTCCTCAGCTTCTCTCTCAGGAGTGGATCTGTCGATGAATTTTCCTTCTTTCATGACCCTGGTGATTTCCCGGAGCTGATGCAGCAATTGTTTTTCTTGGTCAGAAGTCACAGTCTGTGCTCTGCTTAGAAATATCAGACAATCCAGCCAATTTAGCACTAAATTCTTTTAGGCAATGGACTGAAACATCCCTATGATCTATCTGAATCACAGAATGGATAATTATTCTAGGAATTGATCCTGGAACTACACAGTGGGAAATCAGAGATGTCATTCAATGTTTTGACTTTACCAGTGGGAAAGCTAAGGCCTGGAATAGATCAAGTTTTCACAATGAGTTACTATTAATACCGTGACAAGATCTCAGATGTCTCCCCTTTTAATTCAGTGCTTTCACTGTATTTCACTATCCTCACTCCCTCATATCCTAGCAATTTCATTATTGTCATGTCTACTCCAACAACCTTTCTCGTTTTGAAAGAAGGTCTTCAAAGAAAAATGTTCTAGGTCATTAGCTTCAATGAGGGAAAAACATGCTACTAGAATCATCAGGCTTAATCTAGTAGTGCAGCAATAAGGATGTATTTTAAAATTGCAGAGCTGGATAATTCTGAAAATTCAATTGCCTAGACCAGAAAAATTGGAGAAACTCAAGTATGCAGAAAAGAAATTATATATGTATTCATAGTGCCAGTTAACCACAGCACAATAAAAAAAAAAAATGATTCTCTTGACTGCTGATAGTAGTCTACAATTCCTCCCTCTGTGGTACTAGGGATTAAACCTAGAGCCTCATAATAGCTAGGCAAGTGCTCTACCACTTAGCTACACAACCTCCTGCCCTTATATCAATTCCTGAAGCAGTGTTCAAGTTCTACCATTTAAAAACTTTTGAATTCCAATTTAGTCATGTGGCACTAGGCAAATTCCTAAAAAATAACACAAGGTTAAAGGATAAAGTTTCTCTCAGAGGAAAGCAGCGCATCACAGTGAAAGGCAGATGAAGCCCTGCTTAGAAGTCAGAGAACTATCTCATAAGAGAACAGTTTTATCTGGTGACAGAATTTATTCTTTCCTCAAAACCTGAAAGTATTTCAGACATTTCAACATAAAGGAAAAGTGACATATTCCATACCATCTTGGTGGAAGTGCCCTCTGCTCTTTTCATCAGCCAGTTCTGGGCGGGTGCTCTCATTTACGGTTAGCCTAACAAATATTGTCTTAATTACTAATACAGAAGAAAAAGTGTCTCTTTCCAACTTTAGGGTGTAACTGAAAAGAACGAAATTGCAACATCTCCATCCAATCAGTGGGGAAAACTGCATGTTCTGCTTCTTCAAGAGCAAAGCTTCAAAGCTTTAAAGCCTTGAATAGAAAAGGCCTGGCTGTTCTGTTTTCAGCTGGAATCTTACAGTGCCTTTTACAGCTCTATGTTTCCCATAAGTACAGGAATCTTGACTCACTGCAACTACCCCTGTGCCCCACACAGCCTCTAACTCTTACTATTAACACCACCTACTTTGTGGGAGAATTCACAGGAAGACCAGACGAGCCTACCAGTTTATTAACCCATTTTTTTTTTTTTTTTGCGGAACCAGGGATTGAACTCATGCCCCTTACTCGACTGAGCTATCTCCCCAGCCCAAGCCTACCAGTTTATCATAAAACTCTGGCTCAAGGTTTCACAGGCTACTTTTTTAGAATGAACACAGAGCATTCTCATATTTACTGAGATAAACATTCTTGGGGGGCCAGGGAGATGGCTCCGTGGATTAAGTGCTTCCCTGGCAAGCGTAAGAACCTGAGTTCAATCCCTGGTTCTGTCAAAAAAAATAAAAAATAAATAAATCTCTTTTCTGAGGCTGGGGAGATGGCTCAGTAGAATAAGCACTTCCCTGGCAAGCACAAGGGCCTAAATTCAATCCCTGGTCTGCCAAAAAAAAAAATGGGGCCAGGGAGATGGCTCAGTAGAATAAGCACTTCTTTGAGAAGCGCAAAGGTCTGTGTTCAATCCCCAGTTCTGCCAAAAAAAAAAAAAAAAATTCTTGATTCTTTGCTTCTTAACTCAAGAAAATCAGAAGATCATAATAAAAACAACAAAAATAACTAGGTTCTAAGAAACAACAGAAAAAATCCAAACCAAAACATCTTCATTTCACTTTGATCAAGTGTACTCACACTGTTAATTAAATGTATTAGGCAATCAACCACTGTCCAATTCTCCTGAATTTACTAGAGTGGACACTTTCAAGGATTCCTTATTATTTCAATTTGATCTGATATTCTTGGGAGAGCAGTGATAATATGTTCACAACAATACAGGCACAGTATTATGCTCAATAAACATATGTTAGTGTGATTGGCTTCTCCTTTCTCATCTTTCTTTTCTTCTAACTCTCTGAAATCTGGCTCCTATCCCATTAGTAAAACTTACAAAAACCACCAATGGAGACAGACAATGCCTGGGCAAGTGAAAGCCGGTCAGGAATTGGATGACTCAGAGCCCTGCTGAGAAAAACAAACAGACCAAAGGAAACCCTAAGAACAGACAAAATGTGTTTTCATTCTCTTCTTTTGTGTTTTATCTTGGTTAATGCTATAGTCTTCTAGCAAATTCTATACATCTTCAACTGGTCTTTGTCTTTCTTCCTTTTCATTTTTTTCACTGACATTGTCTCCCTAGGTATTTTAGGCTGTCCTTGAACTCTCTATGTAGCTCAGGCCAGCTTGCTTCAGCCTCCCAAGTGCTGGGACTATATGTGCCACCACGTCAGCTCTTTCACTGATGTTATTTGTTAGAAGTTTTCCACCAAGAACCCTATGTGTTTTCTTGTTGTAGCACAAACATTAGGATATTGCCATTCACGCTATAGCCTCTTCTTCAAGGCTGGCTGCTGCCTAACTATCCCAATACTCTTGGATGCAGTGTTTTATTCCATGATAGATATAAAATATTTGTTGGACCAACTGTATTTTCTCTCAGAATTTGACCTGAAACATAATGAAGCCTTAAACAGAGCACTTCTGATGTTCATTCATCTTAGGAGCTGTCCTTGGAGAGTGCCCCTCTCTTCTTGCTTCCTAAATCCCCACAGCTTCACTGAATGTTCAGCTAGTTCTTTGGCACTATGAGGCACATCACACTCTTCTAATAAATTCTACCATTGTTGACAAGATAGCAGTAAGTCTCTATGTTGCCCAGGCTGGGCTTGAACTTGCAACCCTCCTTTCTCAGCCTCTCAGAGTGCTTGAATTATAGGCCTGCCACTACCACATCCAGCTTGTCTTTTCCAAATTTTGGATAGAGTTTGCTCTTTTCAAAAAAGAATCCTGATAAGCCTGCTTTGAGTTTTTCCACAAAATTTACTTTACTTCTCCCCTCTTTTCTTATCTCACTGGCCTGTTTATTGCCCTTTTCTAGGACTTTGTCAACAACCTTCTACCCTGTAACTACTCTGCATATCACTATTGGTGATTTTCTAAACACAAAAAATGATGACCTTTCTGCTCAGAATCCTTCAGAGGCACCTCACGGTCAAGAAAGTAAGTTACAAACTCCTTAGACTGACACACAGGCAAGGTCCTTGATTACGGCCTCAGTTCACTTTTCCAATTTCCTTGCTATCATCCACTCTACCCATATGCTCCATTTCTGGCACTTACCACCTGTCACTGAGCACCACCTGCACTACCTGCCATTCTAAAACCTGGACTAGACTTTGGTTTGTAGTCTCTACTGACCTCTCACTCTGAAACATTCTTCCTCTAAACTCTGACTGACACAATTCTTCTATACCGTAAGGGTGTATCTGCATGTGGTGGTGGGAACCGAAGCCAGGGGCACTCTGCCATTGTGCTTAGTCCCCAACCCTTATATTTCATTTTGAGACAAGGTCTTAGTAAGTCGGCCAGGTGGAATACTCCTGCCTCAGCCTCCCTCAAGGCTGGGATCACACTTGTGTGCCACTCTACCCTACTCATAAGGTTTATTCAGGTAAATCCCCCTTTCCACAAATCTATGGAAAGCAAATTAAGAATCCCTAAAGATGTCTGGGTTCTAATCCCTGGAACCTCTGAAGATGCTACCTTACATGGAACTGGAATAAAGGCTGTTAATCTGCTAAAATCATAAAACGATGATTTCCCAGAAATATCAGAGAAGCACAATATAATTATGACAATTCTTACAGGAGAAAAGCAGAAGAGGTCAGAGTGATACAAAGTGACAGCACCTTGAAAAAGGAATACTCTTACCAAGGCCTCAGTTTTTCATTCAGTATAGCACTTTTAACCTACAGAATTATAAAATTATACATTTGTGTTGTTTTAGACCATTAGGTGTGTGGTAATCCACCACAGTACCTAACACATGTACCTTGAGTACACTATCTACCACTGACTGAAAAAACTAATAGCTGCCACTGACAACCACACCAGAACTGTGTGAAGCAAATGGAACATTTCAAACAAGTCATGGCCACTGCTCAAGCTGCCTCCTACCGGTCTTCTCTAGATCTACTGTATTCATTTCTTCCAGATGTGCTGGCATTGTTGTATGCCAGAAAAATGAATGCAAATTTTAACAATGAAAGTCCTACACCCTCAAGGTTACAGGTCACTGCAGAAGGTATGACATGCAATACCCGGTGAGCCCAGGTGGTGGGGGAGCACGTAAGTCATACCTACCCATGTTTTGTGGCCCTCTGAGAAAATGATGCCCTGTGCTGAAACCTACCACACAAGCAAGTCAAAATGTGTGAGACAGGAGTAGATGCTATCTCAGGCAAAAGAAAAAGTGTATGTAAAGTCCTAGAAGCAAACATGTACAGGTATTTCAGAAGAATAAATAGACGTATTCAGCATAGTTGGACCCAGCAGAAGGAAGAAAAAATGAATATAATGAAGGAAGATAAAGAAAAATAGGTATGCAAGGGCAGGTCACTCAGAATTATGTAGACCCTGTTAAAGAGTCTGCACTTTTCCTGACCAAAAGGGATCTACTGGCCAATCATGGTGGCACATACCTGTAATTAGAGCTACTTAGGAGTCCAAGGTTGATTCAGGAGGATTGCGAGTTTGAATCCAGCCTGAGAAACTTAGTAAGACCCTATCTCAAAATTTAAAAAAAGGTCTCAGGGCTCTTGCTTAACAGTAGAGTGTTTACTCTGGATTTAATCCCCATTACTATAAAAAAGGAGGGATATCTAATGAAAGATCAAAACAGAAAGTTATAATCCAACTGTTCAGGTAGCAGAAATTGAAGGGAAGCAAAATTAGAGCAAAAGAAACAACATAAGGTAATTCTAACCTGTTCCAAAGACAAAATCATTCACTCATTTGTTCTTTCTTCCATTTCAACTAATTTTTTTTGTTTTAATGTATTTGGTACAGGGTCTTACTACGCAGCTCAGACTTGTAGTGATCTTCCTGTTTTCAGCCTCCACAGTGCTGGGATTATAGGTATGCATCACCAAGCCAGGTCCTCAGTGGCTGCTCAGTGTGCCTGGGGGCAGGGCCAACACAGCATGTGGTACAGAGAACAGAACCCTATCCCTGTACCACTGCTTAGCACTTGGCTAAGCAGGCACTTAGTCCACTGAGCTGTCTCACCAGCCCTCAAGTAATTCTTTTCTTAGAGCCTACTATGGGTCTGTGCTAGGTTCTAGAAGTAAAAAGGATGATCTCTGTCCTCTATGGAGTTTACAGTTCTTACACAAAGTGACTTATTAATTAGGCAGAAATGTCAAGACATGGTGACAGATGAGATACAAAAAATGAAGGAAACGGTGGAACAAGGATGTCTAATTTCTGCTTTGACAACTATTTGATAGTGGAATAGTCTGTTCTAAAAGGGATATTAAAGGTAGAACAGCTTCTGCTTAGGGTACACAATAGATTCCATTCCAAACAGCATTTACTGTTTCATAAGGCTAGGGTCTGTATCTATGAAATATGTCCAAAAGGACTCTGAATATAGAGCTCAGGAAAAGGATCTCAACAGGCAATGGCCATGATTTATTCTTCTACCAGGAAAATAACATAAAAATATTTACAGAGTGTGGTTGGAAACTACAGTGAGTGCTTAAAATTTTTAAACTGTATTACAGAAAAAGATACTCTTCTATTAATCTCCCTCAAAATACTCCCCTTTCCTCAATAGCACTGATCCTGTCCACCATGCCATTTTCTGAAGTTCTAGAAGTCTTCTTTGTGTCTTTAGTGGCACTGTCACGGCTGCCTTAGTGTCTTGAAGCCATTCCAAATGTTTACCTTTTAAACTCATTTTGACATCAGGGGAAGAGCCAGAAGTTGCATGGTGCCACGCGTAGTGCCTAAGGTGGACAAGGACACACTGACATTTCTGCAAGCCTGCCATTCCAATGGGTGGCATGCAAAAGCAGGATTCATTGTGTTTCTTCTCATACCTTGTGAAGACACTCACAAAAGAGGACTTCTAGAACTGCTTCACAAATTGACAAGGATGATGATACACGTATTTAAAGTGAGAAGGCATATCCTGAGGGGGGTTAATGGCAATTCATCTCATAATAAACTTAAAAGTTAAACACTTACTATATATTTTGAACATACTTCATATATCAAAAGTGAATATTCTTACTCAACAAAGATTTACTTAACACCTACCACCTGCACAAAACAAACTAAGTCTGTCTTCAAAGAATTCACATTCCAAAAACCTATGTCCAAAATCTAGCAGCAAGCCCGCCGTGCACACTTGGCTTGCCTGCTGCGCTCTTGGCTACCACAGGTTTCACCCTCATTGCTTCCCTTAGGCTGGGCCATCCTTCCACTAAATAAATCTTCCCAAATGGACATGTTATTCTAGGAAGGCAATTTTCATGATCATGAGGGCACCTTGCTTCTCACTCTGAGATCCTTTCCTTAATAAATAGATCCATCCCAGAGCTGTGTATTAAGCCTGACATCAGAATAACACAACACAATAGTGACCTTCCAGGAGGTTTAATTAAATGTATACAGACTTACATCACTCATAGGTGAAAGTGTCTAAAAAAGGTTAGTAGACAATATTAAAAACCTTTCCCATATTTCTATACTTATACAAACATACATTCCTGGTAAGATACCAGGAATTACATATTTCTCTAATTTCAACCCAGTATCTTGTAATTATGGAATGAGCAGTATGTACAAGGATCTAGGAGGCCATAAATGAACGGGATTTGTCTCAAATCTTCTTTCTGATTTCCAGAAAAGATACTGGTGTATTGGAGCCTTTTTCAATAATCATAGAAGCATACATTTGTGAAGGAATGAATAGAACAGAAACTAAGGTTATAAACTGTAAGTATAGAAGGAAAACAATGTAGAAACATGGGTTTCTTAAACCCTTATAGTTTTGAGTATGTAAGTTCCACAGGGCCTACATGTAAGGAGAAAACATGACAGACTGAGAAATGTCAAAGAGAAAGCACATCTCATGGACTGGAAAATGACACTTGGGAGGAATCAGGAGCTATGGTCTTCTTAGAGAAGAGCTATCTGCCAGTTCTAGAAAAGTACTAAAGGAAATTTTTACACACCTTTGCCATGTTGCAGGCTAAATAACTATGTTCTAAGGAGTCTACAGCTCAGACTCTTTGTCATGAGTACAGTATTGGGTTAGAACCGAGGGCATCACACATATTAGGCAAGCACTCTACACTAACCACATCCCTAGACCATTTGTACTCATCATTCCTTCATTCACTAGTGCTAGGGGGGATTGAACCAAGGCTTTTGCTCTGATACCTCATTTCATTTTTTTTTTTTTTTTTTTTTTTAATTTTGAGGCAGTGTCTAACTCACTAAGTTGCCCAGGCTTACCTCAAACCTGTGATCCTCCCACCTAGGCCTCCTAAATAGTTAGGATTACAAATGTGTGCCGCCATACCTAGCACAGCATCTTACAAGGAATAAAATATTGGGATAGAACCTGTGGCTCCAAGGGCTGGCTAAATACCTCAGTGGATTAAAGCACCTGCAAGCAGACACAGGGGGTGGGGATTCAATCTCCAGGCCTGCCATGCAGGCCCTGCCACCAGGGCACACTGAGCTGGCAACTGAGACTTGGTATGGTGGTGCGTACCTATAATCCCAGCTCTTGGGAGGCTGTAAACCAGCAGATCATTAGAAGTTGGATCTAGTAGTGAAACCCTGAACACCCTGTAGACCTTTCCCTAAAATATAAAAAATGAACTATTTCTGTGGCTCTAGAAATAGAAAGAGAGTATAGTCACCCAGCTGTAGAGCAGGGACAACATTCCTATTTCTGCACATGAAACACAGAGTACTAATCCTGGCACAAAAGGACAGATAGTAGTTAGGGGTTACTGCACTGTACTTCTTCCTTGGGTACAGATGGCAAGCATGACTTGTATAAATCACTTGTTTTGCACAAAACAACGAGTAAAAGTAAGAAAATATTTTCATGTGGTTTTCACCCCAAAACCCAGAAGTTGGTGGGGTCTCAGAAATAAAGTGCCTACAGTTACTCATCTACAGTTTTCAAAACCTTTGGGTATGGCCTGGGACTTGCAGTGGCCTCAGTCAGGGTGCAGACATTTTTTAAAAGCATGAGGATGGACAAAAAGCCTGGGTAGTTGACCAAGACTATGAGTGGCAGGTACATGGTAAGGACAGAAAAATATAAATATAAATGAAGTATAATTAGTTTAGCTATAGGCAGATAATATACTATCAACTAGAAGCATACAATTCAAATATAAACTGTATCACTATGCAATCACACAGATATATTCATGTATGTACACTGCTTTAGGCAATATTCCAGACACTAACCCTTCTTTTGGACCACAAGGTCAAGGCTTTTAGGCCTAGATGTTCATCCGCATAAACATCATTGCAGTAACACTGATGACCCTATTGGAAACTGTCAGGCCAGGAAGCTGCACTCTGAGGATGCCCATTTATCTTCTGCCCAGCTACAGGCAAGCAAGCTGGGCCAAGCGAGCTGCAGAAGGGGTATGGAGCACTAGCACCATCCGGGAGAACAAACAGAAAAGCCCAAGATGAAACAGCAGCATCCTGGAGCAGAAATTGTATGACATGCCAGTGAAGTGGTAGGAGGCACCTTTCAACACATCTTCATGGGTGAGATTTTGCTACTCATCCCCAAATTTTGCCTCTCCTTGTCAAAAGCCCTATCAGAAATTGAAACCTTTCTCTTTCATCACCTGTTTTGATTTTCCTCCCTACCTTTCCTACATCCACAAATTCTCAGTTGTTGCTATCAATCTCCTGCAATTACTTTTTCAGACCCTTGGCCAGAATGATAGAGGAAAATAGGTTCCCCTTGGTGGATCCTAAAAGGCTCTTGACACTAACTTTACACTACTAATTCTGTGCTAGAAGGTAGTGAACACGAAACACAAGTACTTGATATTTTCATACTTATATTCTATTTGCCTCCGACTATTCAATAGTGTGGTTTTACCTAAAATTATACTTTTTCAAGCTGCTAGAAAGTAGTCCTTCTTAAAAACTGTTATTCCACACTGCAGAATTTGCTAATTCTCTGAATAACTTGTACCACACTAAACTCTTGAAAAAAGCTGGCTTATAATATGAAAATGAACATACTGAGAAGGAATATGTAAACGAAAAACAAGTTGAAAATTATATAAGATGAAAAAGTATTTTACATGTCAAAGAAAAGCAAAATTTGAACTGATTCTCTTGTTAGATGAAAACCTACCTCTCACCATTAGGTCCCACTCTGTTGATTAATTTTTCCATGGCTTCTTCTGTCTCTCTCAGTTTTTCTTGCAGTTGAGCAAGCTCAAAATTGGCTGAAAAACAAGCACCAATCTAAGAGCCATCACACACAAGACCCTATGCCCGTTCATGAAATACAGTCAGCTGTGGCATGCTGTGATGATCCAGGCTGGTTCTGAAACTCAAGAGGAGACCAAAGGTCTCTCAGGTCAAAAATGGTACAGAGCTCTAGGCATCAAGGTCTGTAGGATACACAGTTGGCAAATCATAAATAAGTTAAAGCATCTTAGACACAGAATTATATCAGGACAAACTGAAGAAAATATCCAGCAGTGAAAAACATGCCTACATGGTCATCCAGGAAGTGCAGAAAACAAACATACTCTTGTGTTCTGAATGAGGCCTGAGGGTAAAGTACCAAGCCTATGACAAACAGTACTTTAGAAAAGGAGTTAAGACTGCAATGAGCACTTTTTACCTGTACCTAAAGGATGGTAACATATCTGCAAGTCCATACATGTTGTACTTCTTAAATGGAGAAAGTCTTGAGCTGAGGTTGGATCTCTGCACCCAACCTTTTCTAGCCTGGCTATCTGGGATAAAGAGTAGGCAGTGTTAAGGTGTAACTCTGTCACCCAGTTGCCGTTCTCTCACCCCGTGTTGGTGAGAGCTACTGAAACTAACAGTGGGACCCTGTTATGGTTTGTATATAGGTGTCCCCCCAAAGCCTCTTGCAGTCATGGGGAGGCTTGGCTTCTGGAGTTTGTGGCTGATTCTTGATCCAGTGCTGGGATTGTAGGTGTGAATGGCACACCCTAACCCACAAGT
This sequence comes from Ctenomys sociabilis, assembly GCA_004027165.1. NCBI lineage: Eukaryota > Metazoa > Chordata > Mammalia > Rodentia > Ctenomyidae > Ctenomys > Ctenomys sociabilis. The sequence continues at coordinate 60,378 of PVKA01006897.1, forward strand.
GGGTAATTTGCATTACAATGTAAGGAAGGAGAGAGGCTAGCTAGCTGCCCCTCCCTTTACTCTCTGCTCTTTGCAGCCTCTGCCAGCCTGAAAGGCTGCTCTCTGCCCAGTGCCACTCTACCCTGGAGCCAGTTGAGTATGGACCTAACCCTTCGGTAACTGAACTAAATAAACCTTTCCATCCTTCACTTTGCGTGTCAGGTATCTGTCCCAGCAAGGAGAGAAAAATAACCAAGACAGACCCTAGACATAGAATAGAAAAAAAAAAAAAAAAAAAAATCACTCAATCAGTATGTGAAATGAATTATGAGGCACTAGGAAAGTAAAATGCTGTTTATTATGTACATGATGTAGTTTTTTCTATTTCATACTTGAGTATTTTTCTATCCAAATACATCAATCGAGAGTATCACTACAAAATATACTATTTCCAAGGCCATTTAATGTTTCTAGAACAAACTCATGCAGGCAGCTAACATCTGTAAAATGCCTAGAGGACTATGCTACTTAGTACTTAGGTTATTTTTATTTTCTACATCATTCAAAATTAAAGGATAAAAACCTGCTATGGGGCAGGGGAGATAGTTCAGTAAAATAAGAGCTTGCCTGCCAATCACAAAGGCCTGAGTTTAATCTCTGGTTCCACCAAAACCGAACAAAACAAAACAACCTTACTATCAATGTTATCATCATTACTACAAAAATGTTATCATCATCATTATTTTTTGATACCAGGATCAAACTGAGGACCTTGCACTTGCTGGGCAAAAAATACCTGCTCTTGGGAATTCATTTGATTTACTTCTTTCTGTCACAAATGCATTAAGATGAGATACAGAATCTGCCACTACTTAGAGTCCATAAATTTTTTCTAATTACTGATGTACTTACTATCAATATCTCACTTAAGAACATGGCAGCCTTCTTCAAGAACTCTTTAAGATTTCTCAAAAGAATGCATAATGTGACTTGAGATGTCTAATACCATAGAGAATCAAGAGTTAATGTAAAAAGCCGTTATGGCCGAGGGCAGGTGCTTACACGGCTCAGTCTCACTTCATTTTGCTGATGAGCTTCTTTTAAAAATAACTGGTGAGGCTTAATCATAAGGGGGACCCTAAAGTCCTCCTTCAGATTCCTTTTCCATAGCTGTCCTATGTGAGCCCCACCACTCCACCAAGCTCTGGACTTCATGGCTGTCTGTGTCTTACTCAAGTCTTCTGATGGGCTTCCTCATTTTCCAGACAGGCTTTTTTTATAGCTACTCGGACAGACAGGATTTCTCATAATCTTCTGACAAGTCCCTTCTTTCTAGGTAGTAAACTTCTCACAGGTTACTTTTCCTGGCCTTCATTCCAGTCTATAAATCCTTTTTTTTTAAAAAAGGCAAACTATACACATTTCATTTCCCCAGAGGGAGGGCACAGGATATTCTAGTTGGGCAGTAAATAACTGGTGATTGAATTTCAAAAGTCCAAAATGTTAAACTCTTTCCCTATAGATAATAACTAATTTTGCCAACAATATTTTTCTGCCTCACTTTTTTCTCTATGAAATAAAGATCTCTCCTACTAATATTTCAAAGTCTGAAATGAGAAATAACCCATTCCAAATGTGAAATATTAATTTGCCAATATACATAAAAATCAAACTGTTGGTTTTATATTTTTTTTAGCATATTTCCCTTAAAAGCTCAAGTCCAATACAGAAACTTCTGAGAATTCCCAGAGCTAAAGTAAAAAGAGTATCAAATTAACTTAGAGCAACTTTGGAGAAATGCTCTTAAGACATGCGCACAAGTTATTCCTTGGGCTGCAGTAAGATGCCTGACTTGGTAACATTGGTGAATCTAGAGAGGAGGCACTTACTAATCTTCCTGTGGGAGTTTCCAGGTGTGCTGGCAGCGCATTTCCGACCCTCAGCGGTTCTCCCCTTTGAAAGCTGAGAATTGAAGGAGGTACAGCACATCAACAGCAGCTCAGAACCTCAAAGTCATGGAGCCCCTCATAGTAAATGAAAAAAAAAGGTTGGAAGACAAAAATTAAGAAATGAAATCAAACAGTAATATTAGAGAATCATCTGGAGGGGATTAAAAAAAAAAACTAGTAAAATATTCAAGAAGGTGGCCAAATAAAACCATCAAGATGCAAGGGGAAAAATCCCTCAAGGTCATCTGTCCTGGCCAGGATCACCTACACAGGGAGGTACAACTATCCAGGGCAATTTTCACAGACTCAACTGAGGCTGCCCGAAGAATTCCTAATCAAGAAGGAACTCCAGAAAAATGTAACCTCAGTCTAGACAGGAGCACAAGGTGAAGATTTTGCCTGTCCTTCACAGTGCCAAGGCCAGTAACCTACAAAATCCTGCATGGGGATAGAAGTTATGCGGGGATCTGCTTTTAAAAGACCCATATCCTATCTCCCCAAAACCAGAGCCCCTTTCTGCCTGCCTCTTCTGCTTGCAAAAACATTCCTTTTTCCTTTCAGATACAAATTAAGTTACTCATTAGATTAGGAAATAATATAGTCCAGGGACATTATTGGCAAGGATATTAAAAATGGCATCTCACATTGTCTGTGGGGAAAAAATGAGACCAAATGCTTCTGGTACTACTATTAACTGTTTCACAGTGGTTACCTGGAAATCACTAAAGTGATTTCAAGCTAAGTGGTTAGCTTGAAAACATGCTCACTAGTTTTTGGCTTTGAATTATGATGCTCTCTGAATTAGAAAGTAGAAGATCCTGGTTGTGCATTTTTAGTTGTAAATTTTGGAGAAACTTAAAATCTAAGCCAAGAGTTCTGATTTGTAAAAGTAAGAGAATAGCTATTCTAAGTACCTCATAAGAAAAGGTGACAAGGTTTAAGACAACAGTAGAATTGAAAGGGCTTTTGAACTCTAGTGGGCTTTAATGTAGACAATGATTTTACTACAATTTTAGATTTTCACTGAAATGACATAATTAAGATGATTTCACTTACCTTAAATAGAATATACAATATATACAAAAAAATCCCAAAGCCATAGATTGGGATAATTTGCCCCATGAGGCCTCTTCCACTGCCTCCTCCAGTGCTTCCACCTGATCCTTTGGCTTTTGCAAATGCCTCTGCAAGGTGAGACCTCTGGAAACGACCCCCAGCAGTTTGGCCATCTGAGGGTGCTGGTTGATGATGCATTATAGGGGGCAATCGCCCCAACTTTCCTGGGAATATAAATGAATTTGTCTATTTCTCTTCCAACATTTTAAGCATGATTACTATAAAACAACCCCTCCATAAAGGTATAATTAATACAAACTAAATGAAACAAGTTTAATTCAGAAACTGGATTAAGAGGATATGGATGTATCACACAAACATTAAAATATCTTGTGGCAATAACTAGCTATTTACCAACTGTTTTTTTCTCTTCCGTTCATAGCCATAGCTAGAATACATTTTTCAACCTCCTACAGAGGTGACCAGGACCTGTGACTGGCTTCTAGCCAGTGATTGTAGTAGTTTCAGGCCTGGCTTATAAAGCCTCCCACGTATCCAACCCCACACTGTTTCTCTTCTGTGGGATGGAGGGTAACATTCAGGGAGACTTGGGAAACTGCACGTTGAACATGGCAAAGCCTCCATCAACCTGGGTTCCTAAGCAACCCTGAGGCCGAGGGCCCTCATGCCACTAGTTGGCTAACTGGCAGCCATCTGGATCTTCTGTATGAGTAAGACATAAGCTCCTGTCATGCTGGGCTGCTACCTACACTGGAGTCCATCTGGCACAGCAGTTAGCCACCCCATCTCATACAGATGACACAATGTGGCCCAGGAGAGAGCAGCACCAGAAAGTGAAAATCCATCAGGAGCCAGACAGTTACTTTCATATTCTAGCTCAAACTCTCACCCTCTCCAGGGGCTGTAAGACTTTTCTGTGCTTCTCTGTGCAGGCCCTCATAGTCCTTTTTCTTTGGGCCACTTCTCTAGCTTCTTTGTGCACATACTGGAGGATGGTCACCCTGAAATATCTCAATTTCCATGTCTTTCAAGAGGCGAGGCAAGACTGGATCAACCTTAACCCTTGGAGTAACATGTACTGCACAGCGATAACTGAGCCCAATCCTGTGAGTAGAAAAGCAAGGCTTAAATTTCTTACTTTTTCCCCTCATTCAAGAGCAGCCAAAAGTTAATGCCATAAGCCTCCTGAGAGTCACAGGTAAGGAAGGAAAGACATATCTTCAAAAGGATATGTAAACAAATGTGTATGAAAAACCACTGGTGATAACATTACAGAGAAAAAGCAGTAGGGAGCAAAGACTTATAACTAAGACTGAAAATACAAACCATAAAATGAGAAGCTACTGGGCTGGACTTCAACAATATTAGGGATTACTGTTTAATAAAGAACACCATGAACAGAGTTTAAGAGGAACAAAAGCAAAGAAGAAATTTTGCAATATTTAAAACTGACAAGTGATTAAATATTACATACAAGGAGAATCTCCAACTCAACAGGAGCACCACAGAAGCCCAACTGAGAAACAGGCAAAAGATAGGAACCGATTTACAGAAAGAGATGCCCAAGAGGCTAATAATATACAAAAATATGATTAAATTGAAACTAATACTAGTAACTTTATACCCACAAGATGGGAAAAATGAGAATGGTGAATAATAGCAAAGGCTGGCAAGGTATGAGAAAGCAAGAATTCTCACGCATGGTGGGTAAGAACATAAACTGAAAGAAATTCTGCTAAATTATATGTCCGTACTTAACATCAGTTATGGATAGGCCCTATGATCCAGTGGTTCCTCTTTGGTGGATAAATCCCCAAGAAATTCTCAAGTAAGGATTTATATATGCAAATTACAAATACAGGCATGTGAGAATGTTTGCTACATTCTCACATGTTATAGCATGGACCATGAAAGTTTTGATTTCCATAATGAGAAAAACATCAAATCAATACAGAGCAAATACAAATATGGAATTCTATGTAGCTTTTAGAAACCCCACTTTAAAAACTATCAAACACATTGTGGTGCACACCTGTAATCCTAGCACTCAGGTGGCTGAGGCAGGAGGATCCCCATGAGTTCGAGGCCAGCATGGGCTACATGGTGAGTTCAAGGCCAACCTGGACAGCATAGCAACACTCTGTCTCAAAAAACAAAATTGTCAAACATCATGATGTAAGGCAAACACACACATAACTAAATTGTATCTCTTTTAAGCAAATATATAAGTACAAAGGGGTGTGTATGAGCGAAGAAGAGAATGGGCATATGGAATGAGGGTAAAGGGCTAAAAATAAGAGAAAAGGAAAGTCTTTCACTGATAATAGCTCACAAAGCACTACAAGCTGAGGGCTCTCTTTATGCCAATTTTCTTCTGTCATGTAAAAAAGAAGGTAGGTGGAGGGGGAGTGAGGCAGCTGCCCCCTGCCCTCTGTCCTCTCTTGCCCACGCTCTGCACCCACAGCCCTCATTGCCCTCCAGATATCTGGGAAGACATGGGACTCATATGGTCAACAAAGCAGAGCTGTGGAAAAGGGGGAGACCACCAAGTCACTCTCCCTGATTCTAGGTGCTAGTCTCTCTTAAATTGTCAAGGAGCTGAACATATTAGGTGGTAAGTACTGGCTTTAAGGCTATCATATACCTTCAAAAAATGACTAGCTAGCATCCCGGAAGCTAGTCCGTAGTGATAGCTGCCAAATTTTATTTTCATGTACTGAGAACATTGTCTTTAAAACTTGGCATGAAACAAAAAATAAAAATCTTAAAACATAACTGATATAAGGACATGATTTTGTATTTTAAAAATTGAAGAATGACAGTGCTAAACATTATATATCTTCCAAAAACTTGTACAGATCTCTGAGCCATGCAGATTTGAAAGATATCTAAGACTGTCCCAGGTAGGGAAGGAAAGGCACCACAAGTTAAATTTAAACAATAGTTCCCATATAAAACAGTGCTTTTTAAAAAGCAGTATGTCCAAAACAAACGCAAAAAAAGGCAGTTACCAAGGACTTGGGTACTAGGAAAACCAAATGTTTAAATTTAAAAGGGTGCAAAAATAAGTTTAGAAAGGAAGTCAAGGCAGCCAGTAACAGGAGTTAACAGCTGGAATCAGGTTTCAGAGCAGCAGAGAAGCAGAGGCAGACCACAGGGCAGTTAAAGTGTGGCGCTAAACGGAAAACAAGGCAGTCACTAAGCAGGTTCCACTGCTACGTTAGTTTGGCTCCATCTGGCTAAGAAACAAGAAATAGAGATGTGAAGAAAATAAAAGAAGCCAACTCGTGTGGTGCACAAACTGGACTCTGCAGACCCTGGATCAGGAAGCTGCCTTAATGAGAAAGGCACTTGTGGGGGATTAATCTAACAGTGGAATACAAGGTCTAATAGAGAAACAAGGGTTTAGAAAAAAAGCAGCAAAGAAGCTATGACAGTAATTTAGTAATGAGGTGCCTACGGCTGAAGTGCCTATAAAAAGAAAACAACAAGTCCAAGGGCTGGTCCCATGCAAGTACTGCAGCAACATTCAATACTGAACAGAATATCAAGCTGGCTGGTGGGGGAGCCAGCTCCAGGATGAAGAACCAAAGACACTGAGTGAAGAAACAAGGAGGGCTTTATGATTACAGAATGACTGAATACTCATTTTTCATACATTATATTCCGGGTGTTGCTGAACATAAAGAAAAAATATTAGACCACAATTAGTCTGGAGATACAACTCTGCTGCTACCCAAGTAATGAAGCTAACTAAAACGGAATGAATTGTTCCCAATATCAGAAAGACTGAATGAATATGTACGCTGATGTTCAAAAAGAACAAAATAAGCTGGTAAAACCATTACCATAAAAGTCAAAGGACAGTATTAAAACCAACTGAAAAGCCAAGAAGAAAAAACTTGGTGGTCTAAGTGCCTGCTTAGCAAGTGCAAAGACCCAGGTTCGATCCCTGATACCACATGCCATGCTGGACGCCGTGCTAGGGACCGAAACTCAGCGTGGCAGCACACACGTGTAATTCCAGCACTGGGGAGGATGAGACAGGAGGATCACTATGAGTCTAAGCTGCATAGTGAGACCCTGTACTAAATAAATAAATATAAAATAAAAACTGATTAAAGACTAAGGGAGTCCTTGTGTTTAGATACACTGCTGAAAAGAGGTGGCCATCACCTGTCTGTCCGTCAGACAGTAATAGAAACCCAAGGACAGTATCTCCATGTTACTCTTTGCCTCACTTTCCACAGTTTCTGTTACTCACTATCAACAATGGCCCAAAAACATTAAATGGAAAATACCAGAAATAAACAATTTATAATTTTTAAGTGCAAACCATTGTAGGTAGTATGATCAAATCTCACACCATTCACTCTATCCTGCTCAGGAAATGAATCGTCCCTTAATCCCAGCCCACCCCCAGAGCAGGCTGAGCCGGCCACAAACTCCGGGCATAGTGGCACACACCAGTAATCCCAGCGCTAAGAGAGGCTGAAGGCAGGAGGATCACCACAGGTCCAAGCTGCACAGTGCAATCATGCAACAACCAAATACATTAAAGAAAAAAACAGGCCCCACGCATGAGTGCATGAGGCTGGGGGTGGGTTAGATACCAGCCATAAAGAAATTGGTAACTTCAGAGTAAATAAGTTAGGAAAACAATAAAGAAGCGGTTGAGATAAAATCTTGGAAAGGATGGACTTCACAGAAAAGACTGAGAAGCAGTAAGCTTAATGATGAGTCACTGAGAAGAGCTCCAGAGAGTGATGTGTCACAGAGACTGACACAGGACAATCTGATGAAGAGTTATTCAATTAATTGAGTATTTATTGAATGACCATTATGTAATAGTCGAGTCATTTTCTTGTGTTGCAGAGAGGACCTAATGGTTCAGACTTGGTGCTTCAGGAAGTTACCATGTTGCTGTCACTATATTCCTTACTTGTAAACTCTTTAAAGACTAGAACTTTGTTTTATTTTCATTTATCATCTTAATCTTAGTACCTGAACAGAATGCCTGGCATAGTATTAAGCATAAATATTTCAACTATAAAATCCAACTTCTAGGATGCAAAGTTTATTTTTTGCCTCCTAGTGTATATGTTCTACTGCTCTTAAATCTCTCTCCTACCTTTGAAAGTAATATTCTCTACCTTTCAATACCTTTTTTAAAAATCTTTTATTTGGTACAGGGTCTCGGTATGCAGCTCCTAGTAATCCTGTCTCAGCCTCCCTAGCGTTGGGATTACAGGCGTGCACGACCACGCCTAGTTTTGGTGGCCAGCTCAGTGAAAGGTCAACACAGCATGTGGCTGGGGATCAAACCTGGGTCCTTGAGCTTGCCAGGCAGGCACTTAGACTGCCAAGCCAGCTCCCCGACCCTTTAATACCTCTTTGATGTTATCTAATAACCTCTTCCTAATTCTAATGTTTAAAAAAAAAAAATCAGTGATCTCTTTTTCATCAATTCTAATATACATTCTCTTCTGGCCTCACCATGATTTCAATTTTGCTTTCTGAAATACTATTCCTGTATTTCTGTACTTCCATGAGTCATTCATCAACCTATAAAGTATGCCAGGCATACAAGCATATACAAGGTAATACATCACACCACAAAAAAAAAAAAAAAATCCTTTCAAAAAACCATCAGCACCTACAGGGCTTCCCATGCAGGTGGTAACTAAAGTTCTGCTTTATAGACTATTTTAATACACACAGATGAGGTCACAGATGTATTTAAATACACTTTGCAGAGACAGATGTGACTCTAAGTCTGGCACTCACTCAAGTTGTGTGTCAGCTAACACTGGGAATACATCATGAAAAGTGTGCTGGCGGACAATTCTGTCATTATATGAGCATCAGACAGTGTACATACCTAAAGTAACACAGCTGAAATGCCACTATGCAATACTTATGGGCTGCCACTGCACATCTATGGTCACTGACTGAAATGCCCTATTACAGCCCATGACCGTGTTAGAGTGAGCGTTTGTGGACTTTAATACATGAATATATATCCAGGAACAATACACAACATGGTCTTTAACATTTTAAAACTTCGTATTATGGAAAGTATGGTGGTTATACAATAATAACAGACTCAATGTCATTGACCTGTATACTTAAAAATACTTGAAACAGTAAATTTTGTTATGTATACCCTACTGCAATACTTAAAAATCTTCACACCATAGAATCATGCTGTACTCAAGTTTCTGTGGCTTTTATTTCATGCTTGAGGATCAGTATGGCCCAGAAATGTATCCCTGTTAATATGCACAGTTCAGTTCACTCATGTTAAGCACTTTATAGCATCTCATTATCCAGCTGATGTACATGTGTTATAATTATTCACTTTTAAAATGCTTTACTTAGGGCCGGGGGGATAGCTCAGTAGAATTAGTGCTTGCCTGGCAAGTGCAGGGTCCTGAGTTCAATCCCCATTCCACAAAAAAAAAAAAAAAAAAAAAAAAAAAAAGGTTTTACTTATATCTATGTTATAGACAGGATTTATGGATCTTTCAAAAACAGGTTAAAAAATAAAGATGTTAGAGCATTGAAATCTGCATTTTCCAGCGTATAAATAGCCTTAACTACCTCTATGTGTATTTAAATAGTCTATAAAGCAGAACTGGACTAAATCTTATCTACTGAAAGCTATACCAATATTTAGGTTTTCTTATTAATATTTTATTTAGCATATTACTTAAACTTGACCAAAAACTTAATGGACTTTACAAACTGAAGCTCTGTTCTCCTTTGATAATAACCAAAAACAAAAACACTCTGGCACGATTAACAAAGAGCTTTCTGAAAGCAACATTAAGCCATCTGTAGCATTTCATTCCTAAAAGAAATGAATCAATAAAGAATTGGATGTGTTTATATTTCTGATTACTGTAGTTCAAGAAATGTCTTAATGGAACAAATAAATCAATAAAAAATTGGAGATGTTTGTAGTTCAATTACCACAGTTCAAAAAAGGTCTTAATGGGCCCATTCCTTAAAATATAGAAGCTTCTCCCGAGCACTGGAGAAGCCATACAGGGCACACTTAGCTCAGCATTACTTACGGTAGAGGCCAGAACAACAGCTCTCCCTAGTTTTTTTCACCACTCTCCTCCAAGGGTCTTATCTCTTCACATTCTTCTTCTAACTCACTCAATCTGCTGTCTATTGCTTTGATGTTTTCTGCTAACTGAACCAGATCTTTCTTTCATTCACTTTTCATCAACCTCCTCTTCCAAAATTTACCCACTGCACTATATTACTAAAGGAGATAATAGGCCGAGCATGGTGGCACATGCCTGTAATCCCAGCACTAGGGAGGCTGAGGCAGGAGGATTGTTGTGAGTTCGAGACCAACCTGAGCTACAAAGTGAGTTTAAGGCCAGCCTGAACTGCATAGTGAGACCCTGTCTCAAAAAGACAAAAATAAATATAGAAATAAAGGAAATAATATGTCTCAAATTGCTTACACAGGGCCTGGTTCATGCACTCTGTGTATATCTATCACTGTTTTATTACCAGAGTAGCCTTTCCAGAGCATGATTTTAACTCTGATCAAAGATTTTCCATGGTTTACACCAAGGGCAAGAGGCTGTGATACAGCACGATGTGGGCTGCAGAGAAAAGCAGAATGAATGCCATCTTTTTTAGTCATTACAAAGACTGCAAATTAAATAAGTTCGTATTTACAAAGCACTTAGAACATACAGTAGATATTTCACAAATTACGGTTTTCCTAAACTGAATTCCTAAATAAATGAACCCCATAATCTAACTCCAAAGTACCTTTCTACTTTCTGCTTTTCCATTTCATACCACTAATTCAAGCTACACTTTTTATCATGCTCTAAACTTACTTGTACCATCTCAATTCTCAGCGTAAGCTTATACTCTTCTACTCTAGCAGCCCATTCTTCAAGGGCAAATAAGACCCTCACCATTTGAAGCATTTTCTTATTGTAACTCATGACCTTAGAACATACTTCTTCAAGCTCTTTAACTGCATTTGGTCCACTTGACCTTAGTCTTGGGTTGTATTCGTGTTTTATAGGCTTTACTTGAATGGACTGGGAAACAGAAACAAGTAACATCTACTAAGTACCACTTCTATCTGCTGCTGATTGAAACCTATAAACTATTTCTGAAATCAAGAAAAGGAGAGGCCAGAGAGAAATCTCAGCATACTTAGGTAAGCATAGAGACCGTACTTCAATACCCAAACCTTCAAAACCACCTAACAAGACCTAATTCTGTGGATTTCCCTAACACTGCTTTGCTGAGATTCCTCACGATTCCCAATGTGTGCATTCTTTCTTGCTGCAAAACATAATAAATCCAATTTGTTCACGTACAAGTGTGTTCCTGGTGGTGTCTGGCTGGAGGACAAAACAAACTACAAAGTTCTTCAATAAAATATTAAGTGTTTTAATTATGTTTGGGTTCCCCATGAGGCATGCTCTGGGTCTTGCATGCTTTATTCTTTGAACTGGTCTGGATCAATTGTACTATGTCTGCTGACCTTTACTGGAATCTCAAGATCTAGCCCAGTCACCTGCAGTACTAAAAATAGTTTTGCTTTTTTTTTAATTTCACTATCCTGCCAGTTTTCAATTTTGCAATTTCTAGATGTGAAAATAGCAATAAGGATGACTGATCAAAGTATTCCACATTCATAAAACCATTTATTTCTTTTTTTTTTTTTTTTACCATTTATTTCTGAACATAATGAAATACCTATTTTATACAACAGTCCCAGTTCTCAAATTGACTCCATTATTTTTTATTAATTGCCATAAATGTAAACAGGAAATTGAGCTTCTAAAATTAAAATAAGCTCCTAATTTCTCTCTCTCTCTCTCTCTCTCTCTCTCTCTCTCTTATGGACACTCCTTCAGAACAGATGTCTGATATTGTATAAGAAAGGAAGGAGTCGAGGAGATAGCTCAGTGGAATGCTTGCCTGGCAAGGTCCTGAGTTTAATCCCTGGTACCACCCCTCTCCTCCAAAAAAGAAACAAGAAATAAAGGTTAGAGTCAGGGAGATAGCTCAGCAGACCAAACACCTGCTTAGGCAAATGCAGGGTTCCATCCCATGATACCACATGCTGTGCCAGCCCCGCCCCCAGGCACACTGAGCCTGCCACAGAGACCCAGTGTGGTGGGGCACACCTGTAATCCCAGTGCTGGGGAGGCTGAAAACAGGAGGATCACTATGAGTCTAAGCTGCACAGCCCCTATAGCAAACATAAAAAAAAAAGAAATGTTAAAGAGCCAAGATACCAACATAAAAGGAGCTCATTTAAGATAACAATTATTTATGTGTATGCCATATGTATATGTATTTTCATAGCTCAGAAAATTAAGACTTAGGAAAAAAAGGACTCACTTGAGGAGAAAATGGTGACAAAAGTCTGAGCTATTCCAGGAGAACAAGACCAATGGAAAGGGGCTGGTAAGAAACTCTGTTTACAAGAATGTAGTGTGACATGCTCACTGGAAAACACAGGCCAACAGGGCCAGCAGTAGCAATACCCACACACATGACAAGGAGCTCCCAGCCCAGAGCAGGTGGTGGGCAGGATCTCATGAAACTAACTCTAGCATATAAGCTGTGTACTGTCATCTTATAGGACTCAACCACCTTGGCATCTACTTAAGATCTCATTTAACTAAAAGTGGTGAAATGACAACCTAGCAACCTAGTGTGCTGGTGTTTTTACCACTGTGGTGAAAGATATAGGCAGCCGATCCACCCCAGCCCGGCCTGCTCTGCAACTCCCCAGAGCCCCTACCCCCTAGCCCGCCAAGGGAGGGAGAATTTTTGTGACACTTCCAGCCCCTGATCCAGCCCAGCACTGTCCAGTGAGTGTGTGGGAGAGCTTCGGAGCTCCCGGGTGCTCCCTGGGCCAGGGGCACAACAGAGGGGAACTACAGACTCACAGTTGTGCCAGAAGAGCTGCAGCAAAAACAAGATGAACACAATAGCTAGATCCAGGCCGGCATAACCGGATAAACACAAATACAATTGTATAAACACAAATAGATTGGCGCCCGAATCTCATTACGTGCTAAGGTAACTGCACCAAAGCTCTACACCAAAGGTCAGAGGTCAGTACTATACAAAATGACAAAGACAGGGAGAAAATGCAATCTCAGGCCTCAAGTCCACCAACGATAAGTGCAGAGGACACAAGCTCAGCTGAAATGAATGAATTAACAGAGGCGGAAGCAAAGCTAAAGAATTCACAGCAGAAATAATTTCTAAAATATAAAAGAAATCCCTGAAATCATAGCATCTGAAGTAGAGAATTACGGAAATATATGGAGAAAACCCAATTTGGTAAAAACTCTGCAGTAAAAGAATTAATAGCTACCTCTAAAGAAGACATTGATAAAAAAAAATAGAGATTAGAAATATGACAGATTCCTTGAATGAGCAATATAGAAAAGAAATAGATTACATGAAGCAGAGCCAAAGAGATATAGAAGAGCTTAAAATCTCAATCACGAGTCTACAAAACCATTTCAGTGAAAGCGAAGACAGAGTCTCAGACCTTAAAGACAGTGATGCAGCTACTGAAAAGGTGAAATAGGATCTCTTAAAAACAATGAGGATGCAGGAAAAAATAACCCATCACTTGCAAGACAAGGCAAAGATGAACAATGTGAGATTAATAGGCATCAATGCAAAAGGAGTCAATACAAATGATATAAAAACAATATGGGCAGAAGTGATAGCAGACAACTTCCCAAACAGTCTAATATTCGGGTAACCAAACCATACAGAACACCAAATAACTGCAACCCAACTAAAAACACACCAAGACATAGACATAATAGTCAAGATCCCAGAAATCCAACACAAGAATGAATGAAAAAGAAGAGAAAAGAAGCAGATCACATTCAAAGGAAAACCCATCAGACTTACAGCCAACTTCTCTTCACAAACCCTGAAGGCAAGGAGAGCATGGAGCAGAGATCTTCAAGTCCTGTATGAAAACAAATTCCAGCCCAGAATATTATACCCTGCAAAACTCTCTTTCAAATTTGATGGAAAAGTGAAATATTTCCATGACAAAGAACAATTATAGAATTTCATGATGACAACACCATCCCTACACAGGATACTGAAAGATGTTCTAGAGATGGACCACAATGACCAGAATTCCATGAATGAGAACAGAAGGAACCCACTAAATATGGCAAACAAATACAGTAGAAAAAGAAGTAAACAACACCAGGTAAATAACATGACAATTGTAATTCAACACATTTAAATTATAACCATCAATGTAAATGGGCTCAATTCACCAATTAAGAGAAATAGATTGGCACAGTGGATTAGGAAACAAAATCCAACAATATGCTGTATACAAGAAATACACTTAACTCAAAAAGACACTTATAGGCTTAAAGTCAAAGGATGGAAAACAATACTACATGCCCCAGTACCTCAGAAAAAAGCAGGAGTAGCAATTCTGTTCTCAGACAGTCTCAACTTCAACCAAGAAGGATCAAATGAAATAAAGAAGGCCACTATATGTTGGTTAGGGGAAAAATTCAAGAGTAAGAGGTAACACTCATAAATATCTATGCACCAAACACAGGAGCACCCAACCATGTAAGACAAATCTTAATGGACATGAAAAATCTAATATCCAAGACCACAATCTTAACAGGAGACCTTAACACCCCCTTACCTCAAAAAGATAGGTCAACCAGACAAAAATTTAGCAAAGAAATAGCAGAACTGAACCAGAGCTTGGAACAAATGGACCTGGTGGACATATACAGAATGTTCCTCCACCTCAGCAAAATACATACTTTTTTCAGCTGCACACAGGTCATTTTCTAAGATAGACCACATACTAGTTCACAGGTCATGCTTAAGTATATGTAAGAAAAGAGAAATTATCCCATGCATATTATCTGACCACAGTGCAATGAAACTGGAAATAAACGACAAAACCAGAAAAACCCACTAAATTCATGGAAATTAAACAACACCCTACTCAGCAATCAATGGGTCACAGAAGAAAGTAAGCAAGAAATTCAACAATATCTACAATTCAATGAA
The DNA here is from genome assembly GCA_004027165.1 of Ctenomys sociabilis. Classification (NCBI taxonomy): domain Eukaryota; kingdom Metazoa; phylum Chordata; class Mammalia; order Rodentia; family Ctenomyidae; genus Ctenomys; species Ctenomys sociabilis. Next base: position 75,473 of record PVKA01006897.1, read on the forward strand.
AATTCAAGCACAACTTACCAGAATTTATGGGATGCGATGAAAACAGTTCTTAGAGAGAAAATCATAGCTATGAACTCACACATTAGGAAAACAGAATGAGAACAAATAAACACCCTAGTGTTGCACCTCCAACACCTAGAAAATGAAGAGCAGAGCAAACACAGAGCCCAAAGACGGGAAGAAATCATAAAGATTAGAGCAGAAATGAGATGAAGAAAACATTTCAAAGAATCAACAAATCAAAAAGCTGGTTCTTTGAAGACTAAATAAAATCAATAAGCCTCTAGTTAACCTCATCAAAAAGAGGAAAGAAAAAATTCAAATACAAGCAATGAGGAATGAAAAGGATGAAATCACCACAGACCTAGTGGAAATTTAGAAGATTATCAATACTTACTTCAAGAATCTTTAGGCTCACAGGACAGAAGACACAGAAGAAATGGACAGATTCCTCAAAAAGTACAAATTACCAAAACTGAATCACGAAGACAGAACAACTCTCAATAAGCCAATAACAGCCAACGAGATATGAAACGTAATAAAAAGCCTGCCGACAAAGAAAAGTCCAGGTCCTGATGGATTCACAGCCGAAACCTACAAGAAATTTGTACAAGATATAATCCCTACACTCTTCCAACTCTTCAGTGAAATAGAAAAGGAAACAGTCCTCCCAAAATCATTTCTGGAGGCAAGTATTATACTGATTCCAAAACCAAGGAAAGACACAACTAAAAAAGAGAACTACAGACCAATCTCCCAAGAACACAGATGCAAAAATCCTCAATGAAATCCCAGCAAATAGGATACAGCAAACCTTCAAGAAGATCATACACCATGACCAGGTAGGATTCATCCCAGGGATGCAAGGATGGTTCAGTATTCGGAAATCTATAAATGTAATATGCTATATTAATAGACTGAAATCTAAAAACCACATGAGCATATCAACTGATGCAGAAAAAGCCTTTGACAAAGTCCAACACTCATTCACATTCAAAGTCCTACAAAAAATTGGAATAGAAGGCCTCTACCTCAATTTGATAAAAGCCATCTATGACAACCCAAAAGCTCATATAATTCTAAATGGGGAAAAACTGAAAGCTTTCACTCTTAGACCTGGTACAAGACAAGGATATCCTCTACCACTCCATCTATTCAATATAGTTTTGGAATCATTAGCTACAGCCATTAAACAAGAGGGAGAAATAAAAGGAATAAGAATAGGCAAAGAAGAAGTTAGATTATCACTATTTGCAGAAGATATGATACCTTACATGGAAGACCCAAAAAACTCCACCAAGAAGCTACTAGAATTGATACAAAAATTCAGTAGCATAGCAGGATACAAAGTCAATAGCATTCCTCTACACAGATAACAAACACACTGAGAGGGAAACTACAGAAAAAATACCTTTTATAATAACACCAGGGAAAATGAAATACCTTGGAATTCACTTAACCAAGGAAGTCAAAGATCTTTTCATGGAAAATTACAGTACCCTAAGAAAAGAGATCATAGAGGATTTCAGAAAATAGATATTCCCTGCTCCTGGATCAGAAGAACCAACATCGTGAAGATGGCCATACTCCCAAAATTGCTGTACAGATTTAACACAATCCCTATCAAACTGCCACCAACATACCTCTCAGACCTAGTGAAATCGTTCCTAAAATTTATTTGGAACCAGAAAAGACCTAGAATAGCAAGGCAATCCTGACCAACAAAGACAAGCAGGAGGCATCACAATTCCTGACATGAAATTATACTACAAAGCCATTGTGATAAAATCGACATGGTATTGGCAACAAAATAGACCTGAGGATCAATGTAATAGATTAGAAGATACAGAGGGCTCTATGAACACACTCAGCCACTGATCTTTGACCAAGGGGCCAAACACACTTACTAGAAGAAAGATAACCTCTTTAACAAATGGTGCTGGAAAAACTGGCTTTCTACATTCTGGAAGAGAAAGTAGAAGGAACTCTTGAAGACATAGGGGTAGGCAAAGAGTTCATGAACAAACATGTATTTGCACAGGAAACATTTGAAAGAATTGACAACTGGGGCCAACTCTTATTGAGAAGTTTTTGCACGTCAAAAGAAATTATCAACAAAGTGAAAAGACAAAACACAAATTTTGAAAAAATTTTAACTAATAAGCACTCAGACAAAGGTCTTCTCTCAAGAATTTATAAAGAACTAAGACACATTAGGGCCCTCAAATTTAAAGATCCAATCCAGAAATGGGCATCTCAGATGAATACACACTTCTCAGAAGATGAAATTAAAGAAGCGAATAAATATATGAAAAAATGCTCCACATCGCCAGCCATCCGTGAAATGCAAGTTAAAACAACACTGAGATACCATTTCACTCCAGAAAGAATGGCTATCTTAAAGAAATCAACCAACAACAAATCTTGGAGGGATGTGGGGGAAAAGGAACACTTCTCCACTGCTGGTGGGAATGTACACTGGTGCAACCATTGTGGAGATCAGTGTGGAGACGCCTCACCAAACTTGGACTGGAAATCCCATTCAAGCTGGCTATCCCCCTACTAGGAATTTTCCAGGAGGAATTGAAAACATCATCCTTGATATATGTACATCTATGTTTACAGCAGCACAATTTGTGATAGCAAAATCTTGGAAACAACCAAGATGCCCATGACATGAGGAATGGTTGAGAAACATGTAGTATTTTTATACAATGGAGTATTACTCAGCTATAAAGAATGATGAACTCGAAGCATTTATATTGAAGTGGATGCCACTCGAAGATATACTCATTAGTGAAATAAACCAGACACACACGTGCAAATATCGTATAGTCTCCCTAGTATAAGAAATCAAAAGAAGAAATACAAATAGAAATGTATAACAACAACTAAAAAGAATTTAGTCAGATAGTTAGGGTAAAGTGAACTGCATATTTTGCAGGATAATAATCAGCTTCTCTTCTGGAGGATTAATAACCTAAGTCTTCAGATCAAAAATTGGAGAAATGGAAGGGCTGCAAGGTCAGCCAACATTTTGGCCCTAGCCTTTCAAGATCAGTGAAAACTCCATAGGAGAACCTGTACTGTAACATCAGGGAACTCAGTTGTGTCCTAAATTTTCTGATTAAGGAGATTATGGGACAAAAGAGGAATGTGACTGATGATGTATAGTGTGCCTAAGGAGAATCACATGCAGAGAAAACTTTCTCTCAGGCTTCCACAGAGAGCAAATTGGTCAAGCAATGGCTGTGACTCATCCACATGGCTGACACTGACAAAGGATCTACAAAGTGAGGTACAGGGTTACAGGATAAACCCTGTTGGGACTTGACTGACCTCATCAGATACAAAAATTGCATTTTTTGTTATATAGGTCTTGCTTAATCTCTGTCTTAACCATCGAGCAGAAAAGTATAAAAATGAGGCATATAAAATAAGGCCATAATAATAAGCTGAGCTGTAAATAGCTCTAGTCAACAACTCCTTCAGATAACCCACTGCTACTGTGGACTCCTGGACTGTGTTGGATTGTTTCGCTGAATTCAAGCACCTATATTAATTGAATGACAATAGAATACCCATCTTTGACAGGACTAAACAAAAAAAAGGGGGGATACAAAGGAAGAACCATACTGTGTTTGTATAAACAGTACAGTTAGGATAAATATGCAGTACTTTTGTGTAATTCTATGAGAAGAAAGATTTGCACTAATAGTGTTTGGACAGGATATCCTGTCTGCTTCTTGTACTATGGATAACCACTAGGAAGATAACAATGTAAAAAGTATTAATTATTGAAACTGTACTATAATTCAGCTTTAAAAAAAAAAGACATGTATATAACTACATTCTGTTAATTCATTGATTAGAAGCATCTGCTCTAACAGAGTTTGTAAATAGAATATCATGTATGCACCTTGTACAACAAAAAACCACTAAGAAAACAATATGCAATGTATTAATTATTGAATCTGTCCCACTAATTTTATTTGAAACTGTCTCATTGCTATTTGTTCTACAATAAAATAAAATAAAAATAAAGAGGTCACAGTGGAGCTGTAACAAAAAAAGAAATATACAGAAGCTAAGTACAGGAATTACTAACCTGAGCAAAGAAGAAACTATTTGGTGACATAAAAGGACTACGAGATTCATATCATGCCATTTCCATTTTTAGCAGCTAAGTAGGAGTTGCACAGTGTAAGCTCTAGAGAGGCAGAGTTATGAAATTTGAAAACAGACATAAACATTCCATGGCATGTGCCTCTAAAGAGAAAGCCTCTTTTATCTATGAGTAAAGACTGGAAAAAATTACATGAAGACAGTAAAGTTCAAAATAAATTAGAGCTTCCTCTTCCTGTGAGCAGCCTTAGGTGACCTGTGAAAATGGTTCGCTACTCGCTCGACCCAGAATACCCCACAAAATCATGCAAATCAAGAGGCTCAAATCTTTGCGTTCACTCTAAGAACACGCGTGAAACTGCCCAGGCCATCAAGGGTAGCATATCCGAAAGGCCACCAAGTATCTGAAGGATGTCACATTAAAGAAGCAATGTGTACCATTCCAGCATTACAATGGTGGAGTTGGTAGGTGTGCCCAGGCCAAACAGTGGGGCTGGACACAGGGTCGGTGGCCCAAAAAGAGTGCTGAATTTTTGCTGCACACGCTTAAGAATGCAGAGAGTAATGCTGAGCTTAAGGGTTTAGACGCAGATTCTCTGGTTATTGAACATATCCAGGTGAACAGAGCACCCAAGATGCACCGCCGTACTTACAGAGCTCACGGCCGGATTAATCCCTACATGAGCTCCCCCTGCCATATTGAGATGATCCTTACTGAAAAGGAACAAACTGTTCCCAAACCAGAGGAGCAGGCTGCACAGAAGAAAAAGATATCCCAGAAGAAACTGAAGAAACAAAAACTTAAGGCATGGGAATAAATTAAACACAAAATAAATGCAAATAAAATAAATAAATTAAGATTTGAAAAATGCCAGAAACAACAAAAGGTGTATTTTTAGTGAGCAAAAAGCAAGCTATCTCAATAAAATGTAATGCTAAGAGAGCAAAACTTTTTAGTTTTTGTTTTGCTGCTATACTGTCCATCAATAGCGATGAATTTGGAAGAGAATCAACTATCCTACTGGAAGCCGGGCGTGGTGGCGCATGCCTTTAATCCCAGCACTCGGGAGGCTGAGGCAGGAGGATTGTTGTGAGTTCAAGACCAGCCTGAGCTACAAAGTGAGCTTAAGGCCAGCCTGAACTGCATAGCGAGACCCTGTCTCAAAAAAAAAAAAAAAAAAAAAAAAAAAAAAAAAAAAAAAAAAAAAAAAAAAAAAAAAAAAAAAAAAAAAAAAAAAAAAAAAAAAAAA
>PVKA01006898.1:0-80847 GCA_004027165.1 Ctenomys sociabilis
GCAGACAGCAACTTATATACTTTTATGTTAGCAGGAAGTACAATCAGTAACGAGCTGGTCTATAACAGACTACCTATGTTCAGTCGTATGTTCTCAGGCAGATGTGTCCAGGCCAGGTTTAAACAGAGGAAGCCATTTATCATAGAGCAGGAAGATCTCAGGATGGGGAGTCAGCGTCCCAAGCAAGCAGGAAAGGGTTAGTGTGACCTCAACAGTGCTACTCTGCCCCTTGAAGCAGACTAGCAAAAACCACTTGTGTAGGCTCCAGTGCAGCTGGACAGCTACAGATGAATCTGTTATCTCTGAGTTTTGGCTGGGTGGTCAAAGCCAACTGAGTCTGATGGTACAATTGGGAAGCTATAGACTGAAAAATTTTTCCACTATCCTGAGATTATAATCCATACTAAATTATATTGGAAAAGCTTCATTTTGTCAGGTTTACTTACAGTTCTGTGTTAATGGAAGTATACTGAGTTTTGGGGAGACACCAGATAGCTTGTTGTGTGTCAGTGCTTAGAAGATTAGCACGAAGAGACACAGAAAGAGGGAAGGAGGAGCAAAGAAAGGAAGGAAGAAAGCAGATACCAGGTCGTAGGGACAATATTGAAGAAATATGAGTCCACAGTTGGTTTCCTGTCCAGCTATAAATAAGATTAGGCATGGCTATGTTCTGTGTCCGGATGTTCCCCTAAAGCTTCACGTGGTCTTGTAGGGCTGAGCTTATCTGAGGTGACTGACTCTCAAGCTCATGATTGGTTCATTATCTGGTGCTAGGACAGTTAGTGAGTGTGAAGCCTGCCCTAGCCTGGTGGCCTGTGGACAACAAAATGGAGTGAAAGACTCTTACCACCCTTGTCCGCTCTTGTTGCTTTTGCCATCTTCTGGTTCTGTGAAATGTTGGCCATGTACCATGCCATGCTGAACTGGAGCCAGATGATTACAGGCTGAAATCTCCACAAACTGTGAGCTGAATAAACCTTTCCTCCTTTTCAGTTAGCAACAATCGCACCTCGGATTAACCTCACTGGCTTCAATACTGCCACTGCGCAAAGCTAACACCTTTCCTCCTTAAATTTTGAATGTTGAATATTTTGTGCCAACAAGGAGAGAAAAGCATCTCAGACAGGCATCAAGTGCTCCTAAATTATTCCCTAAGCTTTGAATGGCTTGTTTGTTCCCCCACCTCAGTTCAAATATAAAACTAAATTACTTAGAACAAGTGGTTAAAATGGCTCTCTGCTGGCTATTCTCATGCTGGGAGGTTGGTCTGTGTAGTAAACAGGAGATGGGGCCAATGGCAGGGGATATGTTTCTAGAAAGGCTACCTTGAGGAGCTCCTTTCTAACCCAACCAGAAATGTCAAGGATGAGATCCTTCCAGAACACTCTGGTTCTAGATCACTCTGGTTCCAGAACATACTACATCTGCAAAATTTGGATTGCAGAAAAATGCATGTCCTTTGAAAATGCACCAGGCCACGCTTTGTCAAAATGGGGAAAGTCACCTTGGGGTATGTTGCATTACCCTGAAAAAGGAACATCCTTGGAAAAGAAGCCCACTAAGGTACACAGAGACTGCGCCTTATGGGTTTGTGTCTTTCCTGCCATGGTATTTATGATAGGACAAACTTTACTTTTTTAGATTCTATGGAAGCTGAAAGTGAGCCTAAAGTTTGTCACAAACATGGACACAAATGTATATTTAGATGTAAAGGAAAAAAAAGCAGAAAACGATTGGCTGCTACTGTGCTCTAGAAGATTCCTGTGACATTGAAAAGCTAGGAGACAGGCTGACATATTGAAACTATGTCCTTAGCAACAATCAGGAATTGTAATCAAACCTCGTTATGAAAAACAAGACTTTTGCCTTTAGTACCTGTGTGGTCTTGTGAGTTGAGTCACAGAAACCAATATCTGAAGCCTTTGGGGCCCAGATTCAAGCTGTCCACCAGATGACCGGGAGGGTGCCTCTGCCCCCTCTGGGCCCTGGATCTGACGTCAGCAGTTCTAGCACTTTCCTAGAACATGGGTTGCTCTCTTTCTGCTCCACCTCCTCTGCATACCCTTCCCTACCATGTCCATTCTGCCTTCTCCCAGAGGCCCCAGCCCCCTACACCAAAAACCAGAGGAAGCTTCCTCGCCAGACTCTGCATTTCATGGCTGCATGTATCTCTTCCGTCCGTGCTTCTTGTTCATTGCCACCTTGTTCTCTGTGGATAGAACTGTTCTTCTCTCCATAGATGGAAGCTCTCAGTGGGTGTGACCTTTGTGCCATTCCTTTCTTCAGTCACCATCAGTGGAAACCGTACTTCACCAACCATTGCAAATTGTATGCCAAGGCTAAGTTGCACCGTTTTCCTTAAATGTGGATGAAATCTGATATAAGCTAGTGATGTAGAATAACACGGCCTCATTGAAGGCACTGACTGAAGACAACAATAAGGCATGGAATGAAGGAAATTGGGAGCCTCATTCAAAAGGAAAAAGCTCACCAAAGAAACCAGATATAGACCTTCACACCAAGGCATTTTGTTTTGCTTGCTCATGACACATCTCACCTCTTTATACAGCTCTATTTCTTCATATAACTCTTCAATGAATGTGCATAGAAACTGTCTCGGGGTCAATGTAATTCTGATTCATAGCAGTATCTTCAATTTCATGAGAATTCAAAATGAAAGAAAGAAATGAGACCTTGTTAGACTTAAGATATTTTGATCTTGATAGAACAGATTCAAGAAGGTGTGTCCATGGATTATATTATCAAAACCTCAATGATTCAGAGCAGTCCTTTCTCGTACACTGAAGCCCACTGCCAAAACACCTCATAATCAAGAATAGTCCATAATTTCAAATAAGAACTCAATTTAACCCTGAAATTTCCTGACTCAAATCAAATTACTTTGCATTGGTTATAGCAGGTATGGGCTTATCTTTAATCAGGTGTCTTAAGTAATGAAGCATTTTCAATTCAGAATAGATGGGTTGTTTTCCAATGCCTGTTAGTAATTTGTTTTTAGCAGATTAATGAAGTTTACTACACTGAATAGATCAGTCCCTCATTCTTGCTATCTAGGAGGATGATAAAGCATTCCATAGTAGAAACTGCTCTTTCTTGGGGAAACATTTTAGGAGCAGCAATATTTCCTGGCATTGTGACAAATACCCAACCCTTGCAACTGAAAGAGAGAGTAGTCTGTTTTACTTGGTATTACTGTAAAGTGTTTCATCCATAGCTGGTTGGCACCAAGGAGGTAACGGGTGGCAGAGGGTGCCCCTTAGCTAATGGCATCTGCAAAGTAGCACACAGAGGTGGATCCTGGGATAAGAACACACCCTTCCTGGTCGCACTCCCATTCACCTAACTCCAGCACATCCACTCACCGCACTCCCCAGTGAGTGAAGCCACTGATTAGTGTGGAACTCCCCAAAACTACTGCAGCACCTTGCAATCATGGGAGAACTTTGGAGAGCACTTTCTACCCAGACAGTAATTGTTTCATCCTTGCCTCAAAAGTTTCATGTCCATTTTATTACATGAAAATGCATGAAATCTATGAGTCTTATGACTTAAAAGCTCCAGCACTGTTGAAAATGCAAGCATAATGTCTTCCTTGAGGCTGAAGGCAAACTCAGCTGTAAACCACAGCGAATATCCATAAGGAAAGCGAAATACATCCAGCATATAGCACACCATGCACATGTCCTAAGTCAGTAATGAGAAACAGTAGATTGGAAAGTATTGTGCCGAAAGCAAGGGCTTAATGCAGAAAAGCAAACAGCATATTTGGTAGCTCCCTACATAGAAACAGGAGCCAATTACAGCAAGATCTGAGCTCTTGAAGGCTGGAAAGGAATCCCCACCCCCACTTCATGGCACTGCCAGCTTCTCTCATAGGCTGGCTCCACTATGGCCTGCAGGCCTTCTCTGCAAAAGTTTTTCATTTATGGCTTATCATATTCACTGAGATCTTCACTACCCTTTTTCCTCCTTCACACAGCTTCTTGCTGCCCTCAAGGAGAGATTGCCAGGGTTCTCAGGCCTTCTTTAGACATAGGCGACTGGCAACTCTTTTCAGCAATGTGAGCTCAAATGTTGTGGGTGAAGCTCGGCATGCTGTCTGTTGCAGATCGATCGGAGCTATGAGAAGACAGCAAGGCTAGAGGTAGTGGGCCACAAGGGTCTTAAGAGCCTCATCTGACTGAGCCTCAAGCTGAGCAAGCACAGCATATTTATTGGGAAGCTTAGAGGGTACAAATGACGGACAAAGGGCAACATACAAGAAGCACACTAAACCATGAGATCCTGATCAGTCACATACTGCAGTTATCTTAAGACTCTGAAGACTTCCACTTCTGGCCCCTAAGGACAGTTCTGAGGAAACAAACAGGATTGTTCTGTCCTGGAAGCTGGTCCCCAGGCACTGCAAATTGGCTTGCTGGTTGTGCAATGTAAAACAGCCTCTTCTAAGTTTTCCCGAACTTCATCCTCAGCCATTCATCATGGATCCTATAGCACTGTCAGCTAAAGTGCAAGCCTGTCCCTTTTGACCATTGCAGCAGCTGCCACTGTGAGCTACATGGGTGAACTCAGAAATATACTTCAGCAGGCAACCCTGAAGAGGCCACATTGGAGCAGAGCATGCTGGGATGATCTTCTCAAAGCCATGTCTCTGAAACATCTTATCCCTCTCCAGACCTGAAACTGTGAAGTGAGGGGTCTGACCAATTCCTCAGGTGCCTTCAGCCACTTTAATAATTGCCCTTTGTGAAGTATTTTTTTCTTTTATAAAGCTTTCAGTAACAACAATCTCTTTTTGTCATCTTTGAAGACAATTTCTATCTAATGAAACTGCAGTCTTTTCTGCTAGTTTCTCCCAATTTTTACAATAGATTAGGATGAAAGTGGCCCACAGAACTCATTCCAGTTTGGGTGATGGGGCTCCTTGAACTATCTCCCTCCAAATCAATTAGTTTCTTATCTTTGAATTCAGTGCAAAAGTTTAGGATGTGAGCAGAATATAGACACACTCTTTTTCAGAATAAAACTCATGTCATGTAGTCTGGTTTCCAATCAGTCCTTGTTCCTAGCTGACGCCTCGTGGGCCTGGCCTTTAACTTTAGCATTGCTGGCTGCATTCTGGTCCTCTGAAACCTGACCACAAGTGCCCTTGAGACTTTGTGCACAGCTTTATATGGCTTCTCTAGCTGGCACGTCTAAGCCTAGCCAAATCTGGGCCACAGACTAGTTCAATAGGCTTAGGTGATTGGGTGTCGCCAGTCACACCAAAGGGCCCCCACGGTGCCAATTTCAAGCACTAGTGGGCTTCCCTGTCACTGAGACTCCTACACTTGACTCCTACAACTGAAAGCAAGACTGATTTATTTTGTCTTATGTTTCTGAGGATTCAGTCTATGGCTGTTAATTCTAAGAAAGGAATGGCCCTTCCCAAAGAGATGGCAGAGCATTATTGCCCAGCTCATCAGAGCTAGAAAGCCCAGCAAGAGAGAAATCAAGGGCAAGAATACAAGGCACCTTCCAGGTAAAGATGCCAAGGTCCCACCTTCCACCAGGCCCAGCTGCTCGAGGAACATTCAGCTGTGAACTCCCCAACCAGTTTATCCTCTGCTGGGCATCGTACAGCATCGCACCAACAGGCTCCACAGGCCTCATGTCCCAAGACTGAACCTCCTGGGGGCTATGTCCAGCAGAAGCTCCAGTGTGCTTTAACACGAACACTGCCAGTGCCCGGGGTGCAGGCCGGAGAAGAATACACACAGAAGTGCTGGGGGCGATTGTCTGAGGTTGACAGAGGAATGGAGGGGAAATTCATACATTATGGGTGACATTTTAAGTGACAGTGCTTTGCTATCATAATAATTTCAGCATATCAGTCATTAAGAATGGATGAGTGAGGGTTAACAATAAACAAAAGAAAGATAAGAACTGATAACTAATAACGGTCCTTTCTAAGAAGCTTAAGATTGATTAGTTCTTAAAATAGTTTACTGAAATTGGTAGAAAAAGAACAACCTGACTGAATGTGCAACTCTGACATAAAATGGAATAGGATACACGACAATAGCAGTTCATTCAAGACCCTTCCCCACTTCTATACAGATGTCTCTTTTCATTAACTTTTCATTTAATCTACTTCTGGATAAATGTAACTCTGATCCATAACAATGTTTTTCTCAATCATTCAAGATAGAAAAAAGAAATAGACCCTCTTATGATAAAAATATGTCTATGCTATAAATGCGTCTCATAGAAGGGTCCAGCCACAGGTTCAAGTTAGGTTACCAAAAGATTCTGTACCAAAAAAAAAAAAAAAAAAAAAAAAAGATTTGTACCAAAGATAAATGGTAATATGGTGCTTACTTTTTATAAAAAATGCAAACTGGGCCAGGGAAATGGCTCAGTGGAATAAGTGCTTCCCTGGCTAGTGCAAGGGCCTGAGTTCGATCCCCAGTTCCACACAAAAAAAGAAGCTAAAAAATGCAAACTACTGAAAAAAATATCTCATGATCAATAAAATATCAGAATGAGAATTCCTAACCACTGTAACCCACTCAATGCACTTTCACCCCTGACAGGCAGATCCTATCTTGAATAATGCACATTTAGCTAATGAAGTACTTTTATTTAAAATAAAAGGGTTGTTTTCTGATGCCTACAAGTGCCCAAGTAGTATAGAGACACAGTTTATCACAGAACATAAAGTCATTACTATGACTATTTCTCTCATTCTTATTTTCTAGGGAGATGGTAAAAAGACTTAGGAAGAAACTTATCCTTTCTTGAAAACATGTGGTTGCAGTAACCTGGGCATTGTATAGCATCGCACCAACAGGCTCCACAGGCCTCATGTCCCAAGACCGAATCTCCTGGGGGCTATGTCCAGCAGAAGCTACAGTGTGCTCTAACACGAACACTGCCAGTGCCCGGGGTGCAGGCCGGAGAAGAATACACACAGAAGTGCTGGGGGCGATTGTCTGAGGTTGACAGAGGAATGGAGGAGAAATTCATACTTTATCTTCAAAGTAGTTGCTCACATTATGATTACATCTCTTCCTCCTCCTCTTCCTCATTATCTGACTACGTCTTCCTACAAAATAATGAATATTCAAACTATCTACCTGATTATATCTGGTATTCTGAACAACTAATCTAAAGACAAGCAATATGCGATATAATAACCATTGTTGGATTCCTCTCATTTTGTTTAGTGAAATGCTATGTCTTTCCTAAAGTTATTTTTACTATTTTTTATTTTCTTTTTAATTTTTTTAAAAGATAAGAAAAAGAAAAACCTGGTCCCTTTGGCTCATCTCTCAAGGGGCTCAGTCCACACCTGGTTGGCTCCATGGTAATAGTCATGCAGTAGAGGAGTATGGCACAAAAGGCCACTTACCTTGTGGCACCCAGGAAGCAGAACACAGAGATTGGGCCTGGGACCCAAGTGCACACTTCCAGCTCACACCGTGCCACAGAACTCTAAAGAGGCCCCACACTTCACAGGGCACTCACTCTGTGCACTCACCGAGGGATGAATCCAATGAGATATACAGTGCCCTGGTTGTCTCAAGCAGTTCCCAACATTTCAAATCCAAACCCCAGATCTGCCGTATCTACCTACCTACATAAATAAATAAATCCATCCTTCCGTCCATCCATGCATCCATCCATCCATCCAAATTCCGAAGTCTCATGCCCACCTCATTACTCAAAATGCATTCAGTCTTTGTTTAAGAGTTGTACAATCTTCCCTGCCGTGAATCTGTCCTGGCATCTGCTCTCTAAAGCAGCTCCCGTTCTCTTCCATCCACGTTCTCTCCCACCTAAGTATGCGCCATCACTCCATGGAAGACTCAAAGGATGTGACCACAAGCCTCCTGAGGCCTCAGAACCAGTTTTGAATTAAAGGCAGTTAGTCCAGCCAAATAGCTCAGGGGATTAAAGCACCTGCTTAGGCAGACACAGGGATCAGAAGTTCAATCCCTGGGGCCTACCCTGCCAGCGCACCTGTGGGACATGCTGAAATGGCGACTGCGACTGGATCCGGTGGTGCACGCCTATAATCCCAGCACTTGGAAGGCTGTAAACAGGAGGGTAACTGGGAGTCTGATCTATGCAGTGAGACTCTAGGCCCTGTTGACCCTGTCCTAAATACAAAAAAAAGAAAGAAAAAGAAAACAAACAATAAAGGCTGACCAAGATTATCATTTTAAGGCAGACAAAGATGAAAAGGAGCACCAGCTGTCATTAAGGACATCAGTGTAGCAGCAAGTCTAGAGGATGAATTGTACGTTATTGAAGCAGAGGCGATTAGTTCAAAAGATAGTTCAATTAAAGTAGTAATGCAACTTTGAAAATATCTGTCCAGCCAATGACTTCACTTGGGGGCTTTTTAATTACAGTGCCTGCCATCTTAACATTGCAGTGTGGCTCAGCTGCTGTGCTGTGTGTTAGTGGACAGCACTTAGTAGTTCCTGAGGAAGATGCAGTCAGACAAGCAGGAAGAGGATCTAAGTTTGCATGCTTGTATCTTGTAATCTGAGCAACTACTTTGAAGATAATAATATGCAATATAATATTCATTGTTAACTTCGAATCATTTTGTTTTGTTTTTAAATTCTGTGTTGTTTTTATTGGATTTTTTCCCTCTCTTTAAAATAAAAAAAATAGGGTCACCAAATAGCTCAGTGGATTAAAGTGCCTGCAAGCAGGTGCAGAGGCCCAGGGTTTGATCCCCAGACCTGCCGTGCTGACCCTATCCCTGGGGCACACTGAGATGGCAATTGAGACTGGGCATGGTGGTGTGTGCCTGTAATCCCAGCTCTTGTTGGCTGTAAACAGATGGGTCACTACAAGTCCAATCTAGTAGTGAGACCCTGAACACCCTGTAGACTCTTCCCTAAAACACAAAAGTAAAGTAAAATAAAAATAAACAATAAAAAATAAAAACCCTCTCCAGTAGATCTGGAAAGCAATCTTTCCCTGAAAGTGGCAGCTGGATTCCACAGAATAAAAGTAAAACTACCTTCTGATGATGATTATTATTGTGATTTTATTGGGGAAAAACCTGAAGAGAAAGCATCTGTGAGGAAATCCATAGGAGGCTCTCCCACCAAAAGGCCATAAATCAAACCCAATGGAAAAGACTCAAAATCATGAATGCAGGATCAGAAGGGCAAGACTACTTCAAAACACAGGAAAAGATTCTTAAGACACCTACCAATGAATAACCACTAAGAAGACAACAATATGCAATGCATTAATTTTGAAACTCTCCTACTTATCGGTTTTGAAACTGCCAGGAGCAAAGAGATGGCTCAGTGGAATAAGTGCTTCCTTCACAAGTGCAAGGGCCTGAACTCAATCCCTGATTTCACAAAAGAAAGAAAGAAACTGTCTCATTCTTATTTGTTTCTCAATAATATTATTAAAAATATAAAAGACGCGCACTGGACTTAGTTCCATAGAAAACATTAAAACAAAAATGTTAGCAAGTATAGAAAAAGGTCATTGTCTTCCAAAGTGGAGACAAAGCTCATCAATTACGTAAAGAACTGCGTGCAGGTGAGTGACCAAGAGACTATCTGGGACCTCTGCCAGTAGAGGACGTCACTTTAAGAGAACAGTTCAAAAAGTGTGCTAAAATTTTCTGTGTCATTTCATTTCTGTAACAGTTGCTATCTGGCTATCCTTTTTATAAACAAATTGAAAACTTTCCCTACCATGTTTGATAAATGTTATCCAGGTTCTGTGGCCAAGAATGTGTTGTCTAAAATGCCCATTTAGATTTTTTTTAAAGAGAGTACAATATAGAACTAATACAGAAAAATTACAAATAATACCGAATTTCATTTAACAAAGTAACATGAATTTCACAGTATTTGTTGTAATGCATAGTATTTTCTTCAAACCAATTATTTATACTGCCAGATATATGCATGTAAAATTGGAAGAAGAAAGAAAAAAAGGAAGTGTAGAGAAACTAAGAAGCGAAAAAGTACAAGCAATTGAAGAAAGGAGACAAAAAAATTAAGCATTAACTGCTCCTCTCCACAGACCAGGAGAAGCGCACAGCACAGTTGTCCAAACCATTCTACTTACATACATAGGTCTCTTTCCACCCCTCCTGCTCCTGTCCTTCTTGACTCAGTAACTCTTTCCTTTTGAAAGCCCACATTGTACTTAGTTTTAAGGATCTATAGAATGTTATAACAATGCATAGTAGTGCCGGGTGTGGTGGCGCACGCCTGTAATCCCAGCACTCGGGAGGCTGAAGCAGGAGGATTGTTGTGAGTTCGAGACCAGCCTGAGCTACAAAGTGAGCTTAAGGACAGCCTGAACTGCATAGTGAGACCCTGTCTCAAAAAGACAAAAAAAAAAAAACAAAAACAATGCATAGTAGAGTGGTGGTCAGCCAGGAAGATGGTGAGGAGATAAAACTATGCATGTTAAATAAACTCAGTATTTTTTTTTTTTTGTACTAGGAATTAAACTCAGAAAGTTGAGTTTACCAGGCAGGTACTTATAAACTCAGTATTTTAATGAAGTATGAAAAAGAGCTGTACAATCTTATCAGTTTCAGCATTATTGAGAAAACAAAGCTGAAGTCTCTCTTCTGTTTCTTAAGGCAAACTAAGCTGGGAGTCCCTGTGAAAATGAAAACAAAAAAAGAAGGCTCAATAGTTCTGATGTTTGATGGCAACAGAGCAGATGCTTCCATTCCAAAGTGGATGAATCCTGGATTTAGGAGGACTGGAACCAAATGAGATTGAAGAATGACAGGACAAATGCTAAATTATGCAACTCCCTGTGAAGCCCAGAGGGCAGAGGGCAGCAAGGCCTGAGCTCTGGAGGGCATGGCCAGTTCCTCCCTTATGGCGTTGCCAGCAGCAGCCTTTGTGGCCTATCTCCTAGGCTGGCTGCTCCTACTCCCTGCAGAGGTTTCACAATCCTGGCGTCTCTTTTGGGGGCTTCAGGGCACCTTAGTCCTTACTTTCATGTCTGGTTTCCTAGACATAATCGTCTGGAATCTTGATCAGGGCTCCACATCTGTTTCCTTCTACATGTCTGAAAGTTCAAGTGAACGGTGCATGTTCTGCTCCCAGGAACCTGGCCTCCTGGCTACACATTTTCAGGCGCTGCTGGGAGCTGGGTGCTTGATCTCAGAGATTTTCTTTCCTAGGGAGAAAACCCTGAAAGAGCAAGCACACTAGAATGTCCTCTCGAATCACTCTTTGAAAGTTGTTTAGCCTTTTTACCTTGTGAATGGTGGCATCTTCTCAATCTGAGATAACTTGAAGCAATGACTTCATTGCACAGTATGAACCCTTTGGCTTCTGTTTATATGTTCATCTTTTCAGCAGCTGTGTTCTCTGCTCCACCTTGTAGATGCTGCCTTTCTCATGCAGCTGCAGGGTTTTCAAATCTTTTCTTTTTTTTTTTTTGCAGGACCAGGGATTGAACTCAGGCCCTTGCACTTGCCAGGGAAGTGCTTATTCCACTGAGATGGCTCAAATAATTTCACTTCAGAATTTTCATCCTGATTATGACCATAGATCTGGGTAAAAACAGCTAGCAGCACCCAAGCCACAGCCCGAGATGCCTTGAGGTTCCTCTGCCAGATCAATTTTTCTGCTACCTTTGACTCAACCTCACAGAAAGTCTTAGCCCATGGACAAAATGTAGACAGATTCTTTTCCAGAAAGAAAATATGCAGGATATATTTCAGTATTGAGTAAAGTCCTCATTCCTATCAGAAACCTTATGAGCATGGCCTTTAACACTATCAGCCTCACTGCAGTTCTGGTCCTCTGAACTCTGGCCAAAATGACAACCAAGCTCTGCACACAGCGCTAGAAGCTTCTTCAGGGGCCATCACCAAACCTATCTAATCTTGACCCACAGAACAAATTCACACCTACCTGGTCTGACCATGCAGCCTGGTCTGATCAATCATACCAATGACCCCATTCTCAAGAGCAGTTTTCAGCAATAGTCAACTTTCCTGTCACCATAACAGAAATACTTGGCACCTGTAACTTACAGGAAGAAAGGCGTATTTTGGCTCATGTTTCAGAAAATTCAGTTCATGATGGGTTGGATCTCAGAAAGGAATAGATCCATGGAAATATGTAGTAAAAAAAAAATATTGCTCACTTCATTGTGCATAGCAAGAAGAGTAAGAAAGCAAGCTGGGACTACATGTACCCACCATTGAAGGACAAGATACAAGTGACCCAACATCTTCAAAGAGGCTCCACCTTCTACACTGGCGAAGAAGTATCTCGCCCTCATCCTTGCACTTTCTGTAACCTCTGAAGGTGTGAAAATTCTGTGGAACATTTAAAACCAAACTGTAACTTTCTCTAACACATTGCAAATGTCCTGAGAGTGAGGCAAGACTAAAACCACTCAAGCCAAAATGCTGTTGTTGGTTCTGGAAGGTTACAGTATGCATGGAGAAGAAACTCCCAATTTTGTGTGGGAGGAATTTAAATCACAGCATAATATTTTTATCCTAATGCATATGAACAATCGTATGAACCATTAAAAATAATGAGCAAATGTTAGTGTAAAATACGAGAGGTAAGAACTTAAGTCAAGGGCTGGGGAGGTAGCTCAGTAGAATAAGCACTTGCCTGGCAAGTACAGGTCCTGAGTTCAATTGCTGGTACAGCAAAAAAAAATAAGAAGAAAAACTTAATTCAAGATTTGAAATAAAATAAAGCCCAACCCAAGCAGGGCCCTGAGATTGCTTGCTAAGATGGCTTTCTGTAATAAAGAGACAGATCAATCTATCTCAATGTATAACATTAGATTTAAAATGGAGCTGGGAGTATGGCGACAACAATTATGAAGCCTCCACTTGGACAGAGGGCAAATGTTAATACTGAAAGTGTACTAAGTTATTCTGTCAATCATTCTTTTTACCTTTATAAATTTTGCTCTGGGGCCAGCCAAATAACTCAGCAGATTAAAGCACATGCAAGCAGGTACAGGGGCCGAGTTTTTGATCCCTAGGCCTGCCATGAAGGTCCTACCCCTGGGGTGCACTGAGACAGTGACTGAAACTGGGCGTGGTGGCACACACCTGTACTCCCAGCACTTGGGAGACTGTAAACAGGAGGATCACTATGGCTCCAATCTAGTAGTGAGACATTGAACACCCTGTAGACTCTTCCTTAAAATATAAATTTTGCTCTGATTTGTGCAACAATTTTCTTTTGTTCTTAAGGAATGCTCACTGTGACAAGTAGAGTAAAAGTCATGATGTGCTGTGGTTTGGATGCTAGAGTCCAGGGAAGCCTTGTGCTAAAGATTGACTACCTGAGGTGGCTGCTGAGCTGTGATGTGCTTTGCCCAGAGGTGGAGCCCATTTGAGGGAAGTTCTGTCACCAGGGAGTTGAATGGTTGCAGCGGACCTTGTGACACTCAGCTGTTTCGTGTCTCTGTCCTTCCTTGCAATTATGGGAAGCAAGTGGCTCTGCTCTACCCTGTGTCCCCCAACAAGCTGTCCAGCCTCCCATGAAAACTGGTATGAGAACTCTGAAACTGGGAGTGAAAAACCTTTTCACTTTTCACCCTGCAGTTGATTTCCTCTAGTATTTTGTTTCAGTGATAGAAATCCTAGAAACACGTGATGTTTTCTTACTTCAAAATAATATAGCATACAGAGGGGCAGTTTTTCAGGTTTTCTTTATATTTTCTCAGCCTGGAATGAATGCTATTGAAGTCAACAATGAGTGTGTATCTTTGTCAGGTCAGGAACTGGCCCACAGAGTCCCTAGGAGGGTGCATGCCCTGGCAACTGTGGCTCTTGAGTCATGGGATTTGCTCCATTTCTTCTGAGGGCACCCTGTTTCCTGCTCTTTGTCACTAGCAGATACTTCCTCTTTGAGTCACAGTGTCATTCCCACTCCGAATAACACAGCGTGATCACAAGCCTGCCCAGGAAATATCTGTGACTGGAGAGTAGAACGGTGGTTACCAGAGCTGGGGAGAAGGGGACAAGAGACATGGCCAAGCAGCTAGGAAATGGAGACAGGATTCTGTGCTGGCCTTCCGTGGCTCACCAGGGCTACTACAGTAATTAGCAGGCACTAAATATACTACAATCAGAGGTAATTCATTTCAAAATAGCTAAGAGATAAGATCTGGGATGCCCTCAAATGAAGGCATGGTGAAGCTGATTTCATTACTGTGTGATGTGTATGTGGATTAAAATATCACACTACATTTCCCTTAGCTTCCCTCAGCAAAGCCTCACTTCTGAGCTCCTGCTCCAGCTCCATCCACGGCCAGCCATTGCAGCAACAGCTTTGCTCTCCTGTGGTGCAGAGCAAAGGGAGCCTCCTGAGAAGTCCCGGAGCCCTCACACAGCCCTGAGCTCCTGCACCTCCAGGAGTGGCTCCACCAAGTGCACCTGATTGGTGTGCAAAGCCAGGGACCCTCATTTAGCACTGTGCAGCAGCAGCCAGAGATTTCTTTTAATACTTTTTATTATTATTTTTAAAGAATACAAAATAGTGGTAGAAGAAAACAGCATTATGTATGATACAAGATTTCACTAATCAAAGTAATAGGAATCCAACAATCATTGCTGCATTACATGATGCTATGTGCAAATTAGTTTTCAGATTACCAGATAGAAACATCTAAGTTTTGCTTTTTTTTAAAAAAAAACCCAATAACTAAGGAGTTATAAGAAATTCAAGAGAGGAAAAAAATCTGAGGAAAAACAAAAGTTGTAAGCATTGACTGCTCCTCTCATTCTTTTTTTAAATTGAAGAATAAATAGCACTGAGATAGTTTCAAATCAACTTAACGGGACAGACTCAGTAATTAATACAGTGCAAATTGTTTTCACAATGGTCTGTTATTGTACAAGTTACATACATAATATTATACTTACACTATTAGAGCAGATGTCTCTAATCAGTGAATTAAGAGAATGTGGCTGTATACTTAACTTATTTTTTAAAGCTGAATTATAGCACAGTTTCAATAATTAATATTTTCTACCTTGTTATCTTCCTAGTGGTTGTCCACAGTACTAAAAGCTGACATAATGTCCTGTCCAACCACTATCAGTGCAAATCTTGCCTCTCCTAAAATTATGCTGAAGCACTGCATATTTATCCTAACTGTACTGTTTATACAAACACAGCATAGTTCTTCCTTTGTATCCCCCTTTTTTGTCTAGACCTGTCAAAGACGGGCACTCCATTGTCATTAAACCTTTATAGCTGCCTGAACTCAGCGACACAATTGAGCACAGTCAGCAGTCCACAATAATGGTGAGTTATCTGAAGAAGTTGTAGACTAGAGTCATTTACAGCTCAACTTACTATTAGAGCCCCACATTATATAGCTCATTTTTCTACTTTTCTGCTGGATTGTTAAGACCGAGATAAAGCAAGACCTATATACCAAAAGATGTAGCTTTTGTATCTCATGAGGTCAGTCAAGTCCCCTCAGAGTTTATCTTGTAATCCTGTACCTCACTCTATAGATCCTTTGTCTGTGTCGGCCATATGGATGAAGCACCCAGAGATTCTCACTGGAATTCTTACTAATGAATCTCAGAAACATGGTCTAGGAATTTGGGAGCGCATCGTAGCCAGATTGACAGAGTGAGCCACTCGCACTACCCTACGTGAACCCAAGGAGACCTGCCGTGCTCAACAGCTTCTTTCCAGTGTGTTCCTCTAAGGAAGGAAATGGCCTGACTCAGTGCCTCTCCCATTGAGTGAGTGGGTAATTTTTAGAACATTTCCCTGGGTTTTTACCATCTTGCGATGACTGGGTAGATGGGCTCTGTCCCTCTTTGTGTAGTCCTCAGAGCCAAGACCAAGCAGACTTTGGAGTGCAGGACATCAGCATGCACATTTAATCCCAGACATTAAAGACACAGAGAGATGGGAGGGCAGATTTGAAGCTGTTCCCAAAGGCTCAGAAACAGCAGCTCCTCAGAGCACCAAGTGAGCTCCAGATGTCCCAGCCTAAGTCTACACCCCAATGAGCATGCCCCCCACCCCAAGCCATCCTCTCTAAACTCTTGATGTTGAAAGGGAGTAAGCAGTTTCCCAATCCTCAGGCTGGGAAGAATTTGCATATTGGTGACCGGATGTTCTTTGTGCTCTGAGGAATTTTCCCAGGTACATACCGTTACTTTGGCCTCTGGCGCAGAAATCTACCCCAGCCTCTGGAGCTTTATAAGGTAGTGCACTGAACTCCCTCTCCAGCTCGGCTCTAGGAGTCCAGCAGCCAGCAGCGATGAGGATCCTGCATTTCCTCTTCTCCATCTTCCTCATATTCCTGGTGACCCAGCCAGGTAAGGAGGCAGAGGAATAAAATATAGAGGATGTAGCCAAGTCAAATCTCTCTCTCTCTGTCTCTCACTCTCTCTCTGCCTCTCTCTCTGTCTCTCTTGCTCTCTGCCTGTCTCCTTTTCTGTCTTTCTGTCTCTCTCCCTCTTTGTCTCTCTGTCTCTGTCCCTATCTCTCTCTTTGTGTGTATCTCTCTGTCTCTGTCCCTCTGTCTTTCTGTCTCTGTCTCTCTCTCTTGCTCTCCATCTCTCTGTCTCCCTCTGTCTCCCTCTCTGTCTCTTTCTGTCCCTCTCTGTCTGTCTTTGTCTCTCCATCTGTCTCTCTGTCCCTATCTCTCTGTCTCTGTGGGTCTCTCTCTGTCTCTCTGTCTCTGTGTCTGTATCTCTGTCTGTCTCTCTCTCCCTCTGTCTATCTGCCTCTCTGTCTCCTTTTCTGTCTTTCTTTCTGCCTGTCTCTGTCTATCTGTCTCTTCCTCTCTGTCTCTTTGTCTCTCTCTCCTTTTCCCTCTCTCTTTCTCTCCTCTTCCCTTGATTCCCCCCAGCTTGTGACCAGGGTCATTATCCCTATCTCCTTCTCTCTCTGCCTTAGCTTCTTCTATTTCTCATTTTTTGAATGCTGTGTCCTTGTATCTTTCTCTTTCTCTCCATTTCACTCTCTGCTTCTCCATTGCTTCCTTTACAATCCCTGTGCCCGCCTGAGTCCAGCTCTATGTTTCATTACATGGTACAGCTGATGGCCATCTTCAAACCCTTGAAAGTTGTTTAAGAATCTCCACGGCAGAGTAGGGGGCTGGGCTGTGCACACACCACGCTCCCCCCCACCGCCCTGCTGACGTGTGCTTTCCCAGCTCTAGTGAGCAGAAGTCACACTGCTATAACATGAGTACACATCTATCTTGTGATGTGATGATTTTAGCTCTTTAGGGGAGGTTCCTAGAAAGAGGACATTTTAGTATTTATGCTAATCTGTTTCCATTATGCTACAAGCTTCTATTAGTTCATTGAAAGGAAAAGTTCATGCTATTATGTTTCTTTTTTGCCAATGTACTGTACTAAGTAGCTACTTTAAAGATAATGATGCACGGTGTAGGAATTATTGCTCTTCCCTTATTATTTTGCTATAAAAATTCAGAGCTTTTCCACATTAAAAAAATCCCAGTGTGGTGTCCCAGGTCCTTCTGAGCCTTCCTGAAGCACTAAGTTCGGGGTCCTTCCCACTCCCCATGTAAAACCTGCTCATACTGGGCGGAATCTCTGATGACTCACCTTCTTCTCAATTTCTTTTTCTCATGAGAGGTTTCATATTTGTGTAAAGAATTGCAGAGTATTAGCTTGTAGACCCCTACAGGCCAGGTCTCCTGGTAGGTGGGAGATATTCGCAGAGTGAGCCAGTGCAGCCTGCCCCTGGGGAGCTCGCTGTTCCTCAGTATGTGCTGGGGACACAGCCCCCCCCCCCAGGCAGCCACGACACTGTGCGTCACAGCTTCACCTCACTCTTTTGTGAAGACATCAGAGCACAAGGAACGAGTGAATGGAAAGGGAAGGGTGGTTCTGGGGGAGACATAGCTGGGGGGAGGGGGGTGTGAGATGACGACAGGGCTGTGACTCAGACGTTGGATTGGAAAATCTGGTTTTGTGAATTTTGTTCATAAGAACAAGGAGTCTTCCAAAAATTTATTAGGACGTGTTAGTAGTCCACGACACCTACATTGCTTGTGGGAGGTTGGGACATTCACACAGTACAGCTCCATTCCTTCTTCATCCCCTGTCCCTCATTTCTTCATTCACCCATTTCTTGATTTCATTTTCATTATTCTTTTAATTTTTGGTAAACATCAGTGTACGAAATGTGCATATGGCCAGTGTGGGGCTGCAGCATGCACAAAACATGCCCTGATTTATTTTTTCATCCCTTAGTCCCGCTCCTCCACCTGTTGATCCCCTTCCGCTTAGACATATGGATCCCTACCTCTATTGCGTTGTCATTCAGAAATTAAACAATTACACACACTGGAGAGGCAACCGGGAGAAAGAAGCTCTCTACATTGTTGGTGGAACTGTAAAGTAGCACAACCAGTATTAGTGTAGAAAGCAATATGAAGCATCCTCAAAATCCTAAACTAGAAATTCCACTTCACTCAGCTCTTCCCTCCGAGGCACTAAAGCACTAAAGACCCTGCATTGTAGTGATCCTTGCACACCGACACTCACAGCAGCATGGCTCCAGGAGCTAAGTCTTGGGCCCGGGCTGCATACACACCCACAGGAGAGTGGATTAAAGGAACCATGGGATGTGTGTGCTGCGGAATGCTGTCTGCCATAAGGAAAGATGGACCTGAATCATTTGAGGGGCAATGGGTACATCTTGAGATGATGCTGTTGAGTGACATGAATAAGAGTCATGCACTTAAGGGTTTCAGGGCTTCTCTCACGTGAGAAGCTTCCAACATAAATAGACAACAAACTGATTCTGAGAAATACCACAGACCACTTTTAAGGTCTTAACAGGGTGACCAGGGTCACCATCGTTTGGCTTTTGAGCACCTTCTAGATTATGAAACTCTGTCATCCTCTCTGATCCCTCTAACTGCCCAGGAGTCCAGGTGCTTCCTTGAGACATGGGTTCTGCTATCCTGTCCCTTTGCACCCTACCCAGCCCGGGCACTTCCTCCACCCTCCTGCCCCAGCCCAAAGGCCAGTACTTCACAGAACATTCACAGGAAGAGAAGGAGGGGAAAAGTAAAGAGAAGGATAAAAGAAGGAAGGATGAGGTTCTGACCAGAAATTAGAGACTAGAAACAAAATTACAGAACTTAGCTTTACTGTTCATGTGGCACCATGAACTATTAGGAATCAAGAGCTCTTAAATAATTCCAGAACTTGCAGTATGGTTTTCTGCAACCTCAGTGTAAATAATGAACGAAATGTTGCAATCTAGATTTTTAGAACAGGTCACCAAAGGTTCCTGTAAAGCTGAGCATGTGGCTTGTGTGTACAAACACAAGTGGGGGCTCTGAGAGGTCACTTTCTCCTGGCCAGGTGCCTCCTGGAGTTCCAGAAGGGTGCAGATGGAGCTGCATGTGGGGCCCACATCACTCTGGCTCCAGGAGAAAGTGTGTCCCTACAGAGGCAGCAGTGTGGGCTTGGATGAGGGCAGGGTACAAACCACCTGGGGTTATGTTACACTGTCCTGGTAGCATAATTCAGCCTCAACAGTGCAAGCTACTGGAGTATAAGCAGGTCAGAGCACAAGGCCTTGCCTGTTCTGAGGCTGTTTTTAATTTATTTGTTTATTTGTTTAGATTTTTCTAAAGCTGTGAACAATTTTAGAAGCTGCTACAAAAGTAGGGGCTCCTGCACCATCAAATGTAGATTCCGTCAGAAAACTATCGGCACCTGCGGCCTTCCTTTCATCAAATGCTGTAGATGACAAGAAAAGCCAAGAGATGACCGTGACACATACTGAGCCAGAAATTGTCCTTGAGAATGAACCTATCAAATTAAAGTGCAGATGAAATAAAAGACTCATGCCTTTAACTCTGCGGTGCTACTGAGGAGTAATTCTCACAAATCTGTTTCTGAAATCTTCCCAGAACACTGTTAAGGTCTCAGAGGGTGACCAGGGACACCATCTCTGGGCCGTTGCGTGCTTTCCAGGCTTATGAGCCTCTGTCATCCTCTCTGGCCTCCCTAACTCTGCCTGGTAGTCCTGACGTTTCCCTGAGATGTGGGTTCTGCTGTCCAGTCTTTGCACCCTACCCAGCCTGGGCGCTGCCTCCTGCCCTGTCCCAGCCTGAAAGCCACTGCTTCACAGAGCCAAGAGGGGCAGACGCTGAACCCTTCATGCCTGGACACTGCTCACAGCTCTCAGGCCACTGATCTTACTGATTCTGCACTCACTTACAGGCGGAGTTCTAGCCGTCTCTGCATGGACGGTCTCAATGTGTGTGGGCTTTGCTTATTCATTCAAAAACTTGCCGTTGAGAGGAGACTGAATTCAAAATGATTACAAATGGAGAGCAAAGCTGACCGGCACCGAGTTTTCTTAACTAGAGATAGTAGGAGAAACTCTAGTGAAGGGGAAGGCAAGTCTTTGTGGGAGGCCCACAGTAAGGCAGGGAGTCACTGCCACAGTCCCGGGGCAAAGCACAAAAGGCCACCGGCAGTGAGAAGGCACACATCTTGCAAAGGAAAATATTTTTAAGCAGAACATTTTTATATGCGGCCCAGACATCACTCCAACGACATCCCCAGCCAGCTCATGACTGTCACCCATGTACAGCTCTGTTTCTTCACATTGCCTCTTCATTTATGGGCCTATACTCTGCTTCTGGTAAAGGGAACTGGGTTCCCAAATAGTACTGTGGACTTCAAAATTCTCCAGGAGAAAAAAAGAAATGAAACCTTGTAAGAATAAAAAGAATTTAATCTAAATAGATACATCTCCCATGGAACCTGGTCACAAAGTCAAATTAAGTTACCAAAAGATGAAGATTAGTATAATAGCAATAATTTTAATATAATGCACCAAAAAGTCACAATCAGTTATACACTGAGCTTTCAACTACACATCAGATCAAAACCTAATATACTCACTGCTCAAATCCACTTCTACTCCAGCCAATCAGATTGTCTTCATTCATGAATTTTTAGAAACTGAAGTATTTTTCACTCAAAATAGGTGGCTTGAGCTCTGGGGACTTCAAGTAGCTCTCTTTGATTGTAGAGCAGAGATGAAGTTCAATACAGTAAAGAAAGTGCCCACTTTTGACAGGTGTAGACAAAGGAAGGGTTGTAGAAAGAAAAAATCATCCTGTGTGTGTATAGACAGTACAGTTGGGTTAGATAATGCTGTGCTTCCACATAATTCTATGAGAGGCAAGATCTGCACTATTGGTGGTGGGACAGGATATTATGTCGGCTTTTAGTGCTATGGTCATCCACTAGGTAAATAATTATTGAATCTGTGATATAATTCAGCCACATAAATACCTATAAATATAATATCATGTATGCACCTTGTACAATACCAAAACATTATGAAAACAGTTTGCAATGTATTATTTCATCGACTCTGTATGGTTATGGTGTTTTGAAACTGTCTGATTGACATTTGTATTTCAATAAAATAAAAATAAATGGAAAAAAAAAAAAGAAAGTGGTCACTGTGACTACCCCATCCGTTCTTGCTCTCCAAGGGAGAAACTGCTCTTCCCTTGAGGGACCACTTCAGTGGCAATCAGCTATGACAAAGTAACCAACGCTTGGAACCTAAAGGAGGACAAGCTTTGGCTGGCGGTTTAGACATTTCAGTCCTTGGATGGTTGTACACAAGTTAGTATAGTGGAAGAAGAAAGTGACAAAAAAAGCTGCTCAGCTGGTGGCACCCTAGAAGCACAGCATGACAGGTGGCATCTGGGACAGGACCGTAGCCTTGCAGCCCAGCCCCACTGACTGAAATCCAAGCGAGTTCCACTCCCTAATGATGTAAGCACTCGAGGCACTCAGTGCTGAAACGTCCACTCATAAGCGAGGCCCCTGCATGATCTTGTCACCTTCTAAAGGTTTCGTACCAAGCCTTGGCACTCCAACCCTGGCACGCAGATGCTCATATCCATTCCATTGTCAAAATCCATTTACTTCAGTTCAAAGTGTCATACAATCTTACTAGTTCCTGCCAGTTGAGACATCCAAGAACAGCATTTTCCTTGAGACTAAAGGCAGCTTTATCTGTGCGCCCCTATAAAAATCATAAATGAAGGGCTCAATCCCTGGCACTGGGTACTGTGCCAGCCCCACTCCAGGTGCACTGAGTCAGCCACAGACTCCAGGGCACACCTGTAACCTCAGCACTAGGGAGGCTGAAAACAGGAGGGTAGCTATGATCCAAGCTGCACGGTGAGACCCTGCACACAAAAAGAAATCTAAAAAAAGTCAGAAATGAAAGTCAATTCTAATATACAACAGCACAGCACAAGCAAAAGAGGGAAATGTGCAGTATAAAATGGAGTAGAGCTGAAGCAAGGCTGAACACAGCTGGGAAGCATAAAACCCTGGAATGTCTGGGTCACTTCCCGGGAAATATTTTGACAAAGGCAACCTTCTGCAGGGCTCCGGCAGGGCTCTGAAGCCTCTTGCAGGCTGACTCCTTTTACTGCCTGCAGGTTTCCTCTGAGCCTGGGGCATTCAGGATTCTTTGTCTCCACTCTCATTTCAGACCTTGCGCTCTCTGTCAGGGGTAGACTGTCTTGTTTTGTGTGTCTTCCTTTGTTTTTTTTTTGTTGTTGTTGTTGTTGTCGTTGTTTTAGAATTTACTAACATTTATTGAAGCATATAGTATACATAATTTATAATACTTGTTTTGTCACTTATATGTGCAGTACTTAGCTTAGGTGTGTATATAGTTATATATAAGAATTGGTGGGGCCTTAGGGTGTAGCTCAGTGGCAGAAAGCTATTTTGCATGCATGACGTCTTCAGTTCAATCTCTAGCACTCTATAAGAGAAGAAAACAAAACAAAGCAAAATACATAAAATCTGTATATAATGTAATACAATATATAGATCATATGTATGTATATACTTAGCTTACATATATGGAAACTGTTGAATAATTATTATATTCTATTGTCACTCTTATTTTTTTATGTTTGTCTCATGTGATATATGTGTACCTATGTTTATAGCAGCACAATTTGTGATAGCAAAATCTTGGAAACAACCAAGATGTACTTCCCATGAAGAATGGTTGAAAAAGATGTGGTATTTCTATATAATGGAGTATTACTCAGCTATTAAGAATGATAAACTTGAAGCACTTATACTGAAGTGGATGCCACTTGAACATATACTTATAAGTGAAATAAACCAGACACACATGTGTAAACCTAGTATAAGAAGCGAAAAGAAGAAATACAAATGGAAATATACTTCCTTTGAAGCCTGGGTGGAAGCCACCAAGGCCTGGTTACAGCTTTTTCTTTTCTTGGCAGAGCCTGCCTCTCTGAATGCCATCCCATCTCATTGGCCCCTTTTACCTTTTAATCTTTTTACTTCTTTCAAAATCTTTTATTCAGTGTGTTATTTCAAGTGTAATCTGATTTTATTTCATCATTATTATTGGAATTTTTATTTAATTGGTAAATGTTAGCCTATAAAGTCAGTGCACTTTTTATCATCACAGCATACCTTGGAGTTGTACTATGACTCCCAAGGTGAAGGAGTATTCTGACTTCAGCACATGACGTTACTTTCTGTGTCAACAGGGAGGGGATACCCTGTCCCAGAAAGAGCCTCCTGTGCCCCAGGCAGCAGCCACCCTTCCACTTGGCTTCTGGAGCTATCTCTGTGTACCTTAAGGGCATGGCCGCAGGGACTCCTTCTCTCATCCTCTCTCCTCTCTGATTTTCCCTACCAAAACGATCAACCTAAAGCAAGTTCCTCTCCTTCAGCACTGCATCTTCCACCCTCCAACTACTGTCTCTTGACTTCGCAGTTTCAGCAAAACCCTTTGAAATGGATGTCCCTACTGTTGTAACTCAAGAATCAAATGACAACGAGGCAAGTCCAAAAAGAAAAGAAACACTTTATTTAAGCTGGTACCCAGGGGCGAACTCTCGTGTCCAGCACAAAGAGGCGTGCCAAGCATTTACAGAGATCACTATTTAAGCTTAAAAACCACAAAAGCAGGGGAGGGGTGGGGAGATTCCTATAAAGTGGCAGGGTCATTAGTTCAGCATTGGGTGGGGGGTGGGGTCGCAAGTACACAGAGTTTGCCAAGACACTCAAAAATAGGGAAGGGGTACAGATGCCCATCAAGATAAGGCTCGGGTCACAGGAGTGAGGGAGTTGGGAGGGGTAGGCGCATACAGAACAGGAACATGGCAGGTTAGGACAACAAAATGCAGTCAATTTTGTCAGGGTATAACACCCACAGTCCCCACCCACTTCCTCTTGGTCTCCTTTCCCCTCATCCCACTCACATCTCACTCTAACAGTGAGGTCACAGTGCCCCCCTTACAGCATCACCCAGTCACCCAAGCCCATTATGAGCCCACAGTCAAGTGGTAGAGGCCTGCTGTCAGGTCCCCCGCCTCAGCATACAGCATGTGCCTGGTGGAGCAACAGCTACAGGTAATCTTTTGGCAGATGCTTTTATGGTTGATAGCAACTGAGGGGTGCCTTTCACTGTACAAGCAAAGGCGAGCAGCATGCAGGTAAATGCTTCCTGTGTGTGTTTTTATTATTATGTGCAGCAGCTGCTGCTTCACTCTGAATATTTGTTTCCTTCTTAAAATTTGTTTGGAAATGCCAACCCTAATTATGGTATTAAAGGATGGGGATTTGAGAAAGTGACTCATAAATGGAAGATGCCTTTATAAAGAGGGCATGTGAGGACACAAAAGGCACCAGCTCTGTGAAAATGGGCCACCACCAGATGCCAAATCAGTTGGTGCCTAGATCTCCTGTTCCCAAGCTTCCATACCTCTAGGACATAGATTTTGGTTCTTCAGCCTAAGAAATTTTGCTATAGCATCCTTAATGGACAAAGTTGTCAGTATTGTCTTCATAATTATTATGTAAGTACTGCTTTTGAGATAGATGATATAAAATCCTCGAAGCTCCTCCTGCACTGAACTAAGTCTAACTCAATTAAATATTTAGTGCAAACACTTGATTTTGAGTTTCCGGATCACTAGACACATTTCTACATAGTGACAGGCTCAAGTGCTGACTGGAAGTCTGAGTAGAGAACTTTTCATCCTTAAGTTACTTCTGGGCCAAGAGAAAATATTGAATGTGCATTCAGTTCATGTCTGGGAACACCATGTCGTCTCCAAGGAAAAGGTCGAGGACCAGTCTGTGGGTTAGTGAGCCTGGGAAGGGTAGGTGTGTGAGCGAAGGAGCTTAGAGAGACAGAGCACGGGCAGCTCGCGGGACCTTTGCCGCTTCACCCTCAAGCCCCGGGAGGTGTCACCTCACCTAAATGTTGAAGAGGTCTTGCATTGATACCTCAGCTTTGCTCAAAAACTAATTTTAATGTATTCTAGTGTCGTGAAGGTTTAATACGACACAGCAAATCATTTTCTATGCTCAAAATGAAAGAACCAGAAAAATCTTCCTGGGTCACCTGTAGGGTTACAAATTTGTAATAACACTGTGCTTGTTAGGAAGGGATTGAGATTGGGATCACCTAGCTCATATAGCACTTGTGTGAACTAAAATACCATATTCAACACTCTGGTATGTAATAGGTGTTTAAGCAAATTTTCTTACTAGACTGGTAAGAGTAAGAAGATCAATATTGCTTTATAAAATTATGCAAACTTACGAAGCTATAATACTTGGTAATTGAAGTTCAATCTGGATTTATAAATATTTCTAAGCACTTGTTCTTCAGAAGACCAATTTTCTTCCACAAAGCAATTTTCAAACTTTTACTACAAGTGTCTAATTCCATGAGCTCAAACATGAAGAATTAGAATTTATTTACTTTCAAATTTCAGCATTTTTCTGAGATATGTCACCCTTTGATAATGTCAAAGGGTGTGATTTAATGGACCCATAAACTGACGAAAATGCCTGTGTCGGTGTTTAGATTGAATGTCTTGGTGGTGGTACCAGACACAGCAGGATCTTCTGCAGAAAGTGGGGCTGCTCAGCCATGAATCCTATTTAACCCCAATTTTCTGACAATGAGAAAGGAAGTTGGCAAAATAATCATGACCAAAGGACACAGAAGGAGATGTGACTATAAAATCCTATTTACACAAGTTTACTCAGTAGGTGCATAGTCAGCCAAAGACTTTGAACTATATTTGTGTGACTCGAGACTTCTTTTAACTGTACAAAGCTCATTCCTTCTCTATCCCTCTAAAGACCAGAGCCTGCTTTAGACACCATGTGGCAGTATTGTATGCACAGTCTTCCTGTACAAAAGCAACTGAGAACAAGTATCTAGGAGAGAAGTAATTTCCACCTTCAAGCCCACTTCCCTTTTTGTAGGTTCTAATAAGTGGTATTAGTCTTGTTTTCTATTTCTAAAGGGAAGGCCAAAAAATGCAGGGTCACCCAATGAAAGTGGATGAATGAATAAATGGGAATTCACAAATATCTTTTGTTAATTTTTCTTCTTTAAAAAAAAATCATGTTACTCAAAATAAAAAGACGAGGGCTGGTGAGATAGCTCAGCAGACTGAGAGCTTGCTTAGGCAAGATTAGAGACTGGGGTTGGATCCCCGGCTGCACATGCTGCACAGCCCTGCCCCTGGGCACATTGAGCCAGCCAACAAGACCAGGTGTGCTGGTGCAAGCCTGTAATCCCAGTGCTGGGGCGGCTGAAAAACAGAAGGATCACTCTGAGTCTGAGCTGCACAGTGGGATCCTGTACCAAGTACCTTAAAAAAAGAAAAGAAAAAAAAAAAAAGCTGATAGAAAATGTCATCCATAAAGCCCCTCTTCTTTTTTTTCCACAAATAGTAGCTTGGATCCACAATCAAATTTTCAATCACCAAACATTCTCAGGCCCCAGACTGAGGATTTGTCCTCTGAAGGTAGCTCGGCAGTCTCTTCCAGATTCCCTGTGACCGCAGTGCACTCAGGACACTCCCTGGCTCTCCTTGCCCCGTGAGGCGTGCTTCCCACCATGCGGCTGCTCTTCCTCCTCTTGCTCCTTCTGGTGAGCCTTACCCACACAGTACCAGGTACGTTTTGACTCCACCCGGCAGGCACGATGTGCATCTGGAACCCTGAACATGCCACAACAGCTCAGAAACCACTCGGGCACCAAAGCTCAGAGGAGACTAAGACCAGGGCTGGGGGCCTTCGCATGTGCAATGTGCTACCCTCCGCGGAGGAGGAAAGAAAAGCGTAGCAAGAGGAGTTTCCAAAGATTATCTCTGATGAGTTGCAATAGATTTCTGACATAATTTTTAGTTGTAAGGTGCTACATTTATAGTGGGTTTCATAAGCTGCAAAGCATTGCGACTGTGAACTTAAATAACAACAGCTAGAAATACAGTAATGTAGCAACAACGCAGCGAGTGTTGTCCACTTATCCATACCTAAATCACAAAGTAGACTTTGACTGTGCGACCCCACACGTACCTGCTTCTCCCACAATGTAGTATATAGTTGCCCAACTCATGAGATTTAGAAATGACAAATCATCTTCCAAGCCACACAGATGAAATGTAATAAAGCCCAGATTTATGAATATATTGAATTAGTACAGCAGAAAATGTTCTTATTGAATATCTCACAATTCCTGAAAATAGATTTACTTATTGTGTCTTACGCAAACAGCTCTTTTCTGTGTGAGTCTGCTATACACAAAATTTGGCACATGCACACCCTGCAAGATCACCGATGTTTCATTGGAAGAAAACCAAAGCGGTCCCAGTGTCACGTGACGGTTTGCCATATGTTAGCACTGGCTGCGCCATGCTACAGTGAGCACAGCATGCCATGCCCGGCACGTCGGACGGGCCGTCCCCATCTGGCTCACAGTCCGAGAGCCTTGGGGCCACATGGGTGCTCTGCTCTCTGGGGCTGATCAGGCTGACGGGAAAATCGTGCCATGGAGAAGAGGGCCTTTGCGAGAGCGGCACACGTCCTATTAAACTTGATCAAGGAATGCTGAAATCTAAATTCCAGACCTTTTTAAGATGTGACCACATATTCTTCTGAGTGACGACCACCCTACCTTTGTATCCCCCCTTTTTGTTTAGTCCCGTCAGAGGTGAACATTCTATTGGCATTCACTTATCATAGGTGCTTGAATTCAGCAAAACACTCCACAGCCCAGCAGTCCACAATAGCGGTGGGTCATCCACAGAAGTTGCTGACTAGAGCCTTTTACAGCTCAGCATACTAATATGGCTTTACTTTATATACCTCATTTTTGTACCTTTCTGCTGGATGGTTAAGACCAAGATAAAGTGAGACCTATATAACAAGAAATGCAACTTTTGTATCTGATGAGTTCAGTCGAGTCCCCTCAGGATTTATCCTGTAACCCTGTACTGCACTTTGTAGATCCTTTGTCAGTGTTCGCTATTTTATATTTGTATATACAGAATAATCATAGTTATGCAGCTACTTTCTCTTAATTCTATAAGAAGACAGATTTGTACCAACAGTGTTTGGACAAGAGACCCTATCTGCTTCTTATACTATGGTAACCACTACGAAGATAACAATGTAAAAAATATTAATTATTGAAATTGTCCTATTAATCAGCTTTGAAACTGTCTCATTGATATTTGTCTCTCAAAATAAAATAAAATTTAAAAAAAGAAATCCCACAGTAGAATCTGGAATATCCTCCCAACTGGCACATCTATTATCTTCCTAAACTTCTTTGATCCTTTAAAATAATTGTATTCTTATTTGCAGTAAAATACATATAAAGTTTGCTATTTTATTTTAAGTGCACAATTCAGTAGTGTGTTCACATTATTATGCAACTGTCTTGTGAAATTAAAACTCTGCATCCATTGAACAATCTTCTCATTAAAAGCTCCATTTCCCTTCTAAAAAAAGAAAAAGAAAAAAAGAAAACTGCCCTAATTTCCCAGTCATGCTGAAATGGACAATTTCTCAGGGAACCTCTTGGCACTGCTTGTCCCTCCTGCTAAACCAGATCAGGTCTACAACGTTGGGTTCAACAAGATGTTACAGCTTTGCTTTTTCACCCTCCGCTAAAGGGTACAGGAGAAATGACATCTATCCGGACTGTGGGAGAATGGGTGGAGCCTGCAGGCACCAGAAGACGCCCGGCTGCTCCATCCTGCCCGCAGAGTGCAAGAGCCGCCGTAAGCACTGCTGCAAACTGTAGCTGGGCCGGGCCCCGCGGCCAGGGCAGGGAGGGACGTGGCTACTCCAATTCCAGCTTAATAAAGGCACCTCTGCAACCTGTAGACCAACACCTGGCCTTCCTGGGGGTGGGGGAGTGAAGCAACAGCCTCCCGGCTGGGGGGAGGAGAATATGGGACACCTCGGTGGGCTGTGGCTCGGACAGGGACTTCCTCTCTCTAAATCTCACTGCAACTG
This sequence comes from Ctenomys sociabilis, assembly GCA_004027165.1. Taxonomy (NCBI): domain Eukaryota; kingdom Metazoa; phylum Chordata; class Mammalia; order Rodentia; family Ctenomyidae; genus Ctenomys; species Ctenomys sociabilis. The sequence continues at coordinate 29,399 of PVKA01006898.1, forward strand.
ACTGTTCTCAGAGATAGCTGCAAGCCACATAATGTGTCTATGAATCTGCTTTGTGGAAAGAACTCTGGGACGTGTGTGTGTGTGTGTGTGTGTGTGAGAGAGAGAGAGAGAGAGAGAGAAAGAGAGAGATCTGTGTGGAAAGAGTCCAGCACATTGTATTCCCACCTCTCTGCGCCGTGCCCTGTGCTACTTACTGGACTGTGAACCACTGGTGCTGAGATCACAGCCCATAGAATCAGAACCCAGCGATGACAGGAACCAACCCACACCCCCAAGTCGTGGAAGATGGTAGCTGCTTTCCTCTCTTCAAAGCCCTCGTGCTCCATTTAGGCATTTCAGCTCTGCTCTGACCCACCCTTATGCTGTCACTGTCGCTTGTGGAGAGTGCACCCTGATCTCTGGCTCTGCCTCTGCTTCTGCTCTGGAATGCTCGCTTTCATGAAATTCAGATGTCTGCTGTGAGGAAAGGGCTCCTCAGGTCATAAGGAGACAGCCTTAAAAGAACCTGCACTCTGCAGAGGTGTCTTTGGCTAGAAGACCCTTTCCACTAGAATAAAAGACACAGTCACTAATCCCCCTACAACACTTCTTCCTGTTGCAAGCCCACTTATCCACTCTTTCCACATTCTGAAGTCATGCTGAGTGACCTCTTCTGGGAGTTTCTTCAGGCTCCATGGCGGCTTTAATGTCCTGAACTGATTCAAAATACTTACCTTTTTGGTCTTTTTTTTTTCTTTTTCTTTTCTCTCTCTCTCTCTCTCTCTCTCTCTCTCTCTCTCTCTCTCTCTCTCTCTCTCTCTCTCTCTTGCTTTGTGGAGCCCAAATTGTTACTAGCCACTTAAGATGGAACGCTGCTCCCATAGGTTCCTCAGTGTTTCTATATAGCTTAAAAAGAGAAAGTGTCTTTAAATTTTAAAGTCCTCCAAATGTCCATCACCTCCCATATTCCTTCTGCTCTTACCTCCAGACTGTCTCCAGTACTACGGAAGGAGTAATTCTGATTTTAGTATATGCGCTGCTGAAGCGAGCACAGGAAGGGGTAATTCTGGCATAAGGTTCTTGCACATTTTTCTTATACCTTGGAAAACATACCATTTCTCCTTTTCCTGGATAATTCTTGCTTGTTTTTGAGGCTCTGCTCAGATGTGGCTCTTAACTAGGAAGATATTTTTGGCACCCCCAGCTTGAATAGGATTTTCGTGTCTACGAACTTCCTAGTAAAGCAAGCACACTAGCATAGCCCCAGCCACAAGCACGTATCCTGACACACAGAGGTTGCACAGTAGCTACTGAGGAAATGACTACGTCACCGAGTAAAGTGAACGACACATCTCAGCTTTTCAGTGCGGTTTAAGCTCCACGAGTTCCTCAGATCACCATATTCTCAAACAGCAGTAGCCTCTGCCAGGGCAAATCCCCGGCCTTCGCAAGACACAATTGTTTTTCCTCCTCAGGCACACGCTGAAAAATGAGTCGCAATAGTAGGGTACTTGTGAAGTCCATCACCGCGGCGACCTGCGGAGAGATGGGAAGCGCTTGTGCCGTGCAGACGCACTCAAGCTCGCTGCGCAGAAAGAGACTTCTTCCAACCAGAGAAGGAGTCCCACAGGTTATCGCCCGGAAAGTGTCCTAAATCCCTGTCCTAAATCCCTGTGCCTACAGCTCCTTGTCTCCAGCTCGTCCTACCTTGCACAGAGAGGAAAACCCTGAGGGTCTTCAGGTGCTTGCTCTGTATGGAGGTCTCAGTGCTGCCACCTGACGGATGAGGTAGGAATCTCCAGCCGCTCTTCTGGGACTGCACACCTGCAGTCAGAACTCCATCACCCTGAAATTGCCCCGTTGTGGTTTTGAAAGGAACACACTAAGGTTCTGTGACTCATCTCCCTGGGCCAGGTCCCCTGAGCGTAGATGATTGCACAGCCCCTTTCCTACTGAAAAGAGCGCCGCACGCACATCTGTAAGCATATGGACGTGATAGGCTCCAAACCACCTGCGCCGGTGTCAGCAACATTGAAATTTACACATGGATCCCTGCTTGGGGATGTTTTCATGTATCTGTAAGAATACAGCTAAAGATCTAAGTTTCTAATCTTTCTAGGAAAGAACCCAGAATAATTATAGGCAGCACAAAAGAAGGATTTGAAAAGAGAGAAGTCAAATCCCACTGTACCCAAAGCCATGCTTCTGCCTGTTATTAAATGGAGTAAATAAGCTCTGCCTCCCTCTGAGGCAGAAGGGCTCCATGGCCCCTGTAGCCATCAGTAGTCATCAGCAGAAACCACCAACTTCCAAACCCAGGACCCAGAGGTCACTGTCTGGCTCAAGCTGACCTCATGGTGGTGTCAAGGCCATGCTCAACACGCACGGAGCCAACAGCAAGCCTGCTCCATCCCGTCCATGAACCTCAGCTCTATTTCAGCCTCTCTAAGCAGCCCCAGTCAACTCGCATAATACAAGAAAAGTGGTTAGAACTATGCTACTAACAGATATTTCACAAATTTCCTCATCATGCAGCCTTATACACCCATCTTCATTCCAAATGAGGTACTTATGAGAGGCCTCCTATGCCTGGGGTTTAGCACAGCACAGATAGTGTCTCCAAGGAACTGTCATCTGGGTCACCTTTCTCTAGGGACAATTCACATTGTTCCCCAGTGCTATAATCAGGTGTCTTATTAAGAGAAATGGAAATTCTTCAGTTTTCTCTAGGAAGAAGGAAGAGTATATGGAGAAAGAGAGAGAAAAGAAGAGAGAGATAGAGAAGAAGAACAGAAAGAGAGGGATTGGGAGAAGGAGAGAAGGGAAGGGGAGGGGAGGGGAGCAGAAAGGAGGAGAGAACAGGAGAGGGGAGGGGAGGAGAGGAGTGGAGAACAGAGAAGAGAAGGGGAAGAGGACAGAAAGGAGGGAGGGTAAGAAAGGGGGAGAAGAGAGGAGAGAAAGAGAAGAAAAGGCAGGAGGAAGAAAATGAGAGGAGAGGAGAAGAGAGGGGAGAAAAGAGAAAAAGAGGTGGGAACTGGAAGAAGAGAAAGAGGAAAAGAAAGGAGGAGGAGAAAAAAGAAGCCTCATCTCTCCCACTCGATCAGAAGTTAGCTCGCTGGCATCACTGTGCCTAGCGATGCCACAAAACCACGGCTCCCGCCCGGCGCATGGCGGCTCCTGCTGACCCCCAGAGCACAGGGGCCGCGTGGCCGGGGCGCACTGCCCTCTCAGGGCCAGTCCCCTAAGCTCACCGTGGGCCGCTCTTTGATCAACACTCTGGAGGATGTGGAAATGGACATTTTGTTTTATATGTAAAATATATTGGAATAAACGAGCGAAGCAACAGGAGGAACAAGGTGTGTGGGTGACCGGTGAATTTCTCAGGAATCTGAAAAGCTACGTAGCCAAAGAGCTCTGCGGCGCTCAGCCCAGCCTTGAGTTGCAAGAGATAATGCCAGGCAGAGAGCAGTGACACCTCCGGGTCCTCCCTACAGCATGTTTGGCAGCCTCTGCTCAAGATGAGGAGAACAGGCCTCCGTGCTTCCCCCAAATGCACTGGTTCCTCATGTGCAGACCCCTCCTAACCCTGTCACCTCCTTCCCTTCCTGACTTCACAGTCTTTACACAGAATGTCTACAGAAGGAGGTGGATGGTGAACTTGAGGGCTCGCGGTCCGCTCCAGGACAAAACCGCGGATCTGCGAGGGGTCAGCAGCTCCGCCAGGCAAGGCCAGTGCCCTCCCCACCCCGCTCTTCCCTCGTGTGTTTCCTCACGGCTTCCTGGCACCACAAACGGAGCGTTTGGGAGACTCCCTGCGACAACTTTCCATTCTACTGTGGCTCTTAGTGACCAAGCCTTACCGAGGGTCATGGGCTGGAGAAGGACCGCAGATGTAAAGGGAGAGGCAATGCAGGGCTCACCTGGCACAGCGTGGGGGATCAAGAAGACAACCATGGCGAGAAGGAAAAGGCATTTCATGGTGCCAGTTTTGGGGAGACCCCTGAGCCTCCTGGCAGAAAAGAAACAGAAGCACAAGAGTGTTCAAAACAAAACAGCGCTGCTGCTTTGATAGATTTGATCAGCATGTACAGTAGTGGCATAGAATGCCTGCTTTAAATCAGAATATTAAATAATTGCCTAGTAAACAATGGCTGTCCCCAGAATAGGCCCAGGAGGTGCACAGCTGCAGGGGTTTCTTCTGTTAGCTTCTAATGGATTAAGACTCAGAGAAGAACAGTAATGATAAAGGACAGCACAAATAGAAGTGGCTCACATTGCAAGTGCATTTACTCCACGAAAAATGTGCATTAGACGGTCTGCCCACAGTTTCGCTTACTGTTATGTATAGCACAATCTGCTGTACTGACTCAGTATTTCATTTTCCCCACAGCACCTCAGCCCGGTGCACGCCCTGGCCTACCTCTTACGAGCTTCCTTCCAGGGGCTCTGCTCCCACACAATATGCAATTAGCTGTTCTGTTTGCCCAAGGTCTGCAACCCTCCACACCCAGCCACCTCTGCTTCTATTTACCATTTGCTCAGGGGAAGACCAACCCTACCTGTACCAGCAGGGTGGGCAGGGCTTCCTGCGAGGACCTTGCTGACTCAGTCCCTCCTCCCAGGCCAGCAGTGTCCCATGACTGACCAGACTTCGTGGCCCGGACTCTCCTTCTGCTGAGCCCAGGGGCTTCCCTCCCTGCAACAGAGTTTCCAGTAAGAACTGTGCTGAGAAGTGGCTGACTCAAGGGTTTTGTTCCTTTCCACCTTGTCTCTAGAGAATGATTGATTACTGATAGTCTTTTGCTTATAGAATAGGCTGGGAGCAAAATGAAGGTGATGTTCAGGTGTGCAGTGTAGTGCTCTTACTGTCAGAAACAGCTGCGTGCATCCTGCCCAGGTATTGGCACTACCCTTGAAGAACTAGAGGAAAATGTATGTGGAGCCACTAACTACCATGAGAACTGTCATACATGGCAAAATCAAAGCTACACACAAGGGGCTGGGGAGATAGCTCAGCAGTCTAAGCACCTGCCTGCCAAGGGCAAGGACCTGGGTTCAATCCCCACTACCACATGCCTCACCAGCCCCGGAATCAGGCACAGCATTTTGACCACCAAAATTGGGTATGACAGCACACACCTGTAATCCCAGCCCTGGGGAGGCTGAGACAGGAGTATCACTATGAGTTTGAGCTGTATAATGAGACCCTGTACCAAATAAATAAAGTTTTTTTAAAAAAACAATTCAATTATTATTTCTATAAAGTGTGATAGTTTATTATTTTAAATAATGATCAAATAATTTAAATATTGTAGTTTTAATTTTAATTCTGATAAATGTGAACAGGTACTACTATTATAAGCTAAAGTGATCTAAAATTCTTAGGAATTCTTAATTGTTCTGAGAATTCTCAAAAAGAAAGCTGGAGTGCCACTATTATCATTACTTTTTTCTTTCATGTTGTGCTTGAAAATTCAGTTTTCATTGCCAATCAAAAATGCTATGCTTAGAAATTTTCTCTTGAAAATGTAGATTTTCCCGAATAAAACAAGATCAGAAAATGAATCATCACTGGGCCTGCCTTGCAAGATAATACTAACAAGAATCCTAACAGGTCAAATAAAATGAAAATAAGTGGTATAAAGAAAGTATATGAAGGTACTAAATTCAATGATAAACTAAGTATTTTTTAAATATAAAATGCAGCAATAGCATTTATTAGTGATGCATGTAAATCAACTTTAGTTCCAGTGTACCCACTCACCACAAGAAATGCAATCATTATGTATGACAAGTGTGTACTAAAAAAAAACTGAAAAAGCCAACAGATAAAGGTATTAAAAAGTACTAACTGACCACAATATAAAACTATAAAAAGGCTGCCACAAGGAACACCCACAGTCACTCAAGGCAAGAAGCTCAAAGTGAAGCTTTCAGACACATTTAAATTGTAGTGTAATCAGCTCAAGACAGATGGTTTTAACTGTAAGAAGTTTTACATAAGCCAATAACTGTGAACAGAAGACTCATAAAAATATGCAGAAAAAATTACTTGGTTTGTCACTTCAACAAAATCATAGAGCAAATGAGGACAAAAGAATTACAAAACTGACCAAAAACCTCAACAATATAGCAATAAGTCCTACTCTGTCCTCAGTTGTTTTAGGATGAGCTCATTGAACTCCGCCATGGAGATGCGGCCAAGCTGGCTAGATACAGAGGGCGTGCAACTCCCAATCGTCTCTAGAACTCATCCACGGGCAGCCGTCTGCTGGCGGCTAGCGTACGATGGAGAGTGTGCTCTACGTGAGTGGGCACCATAACAGTGGAAAACTGGCCACAACTGGTCAGATAAATTTGACTTCGAGTCAAAGCTTGCTAAAAGGTTGTTATATAATGGTAAAGAAGCCAACTCTTGTACAGTATTATATGCTGCCAGCACCCCAATATATAAAGTAAACATCAACAGAAATAAAGGGAGCAATAGCAGTGCATTACTAATGGAAAAGCCTAATGCCCAAATTTCAGCAATAAACAGGGCTGGGGACGTAGCTTGATGGTCTGAGCACCTGCCTTGCAAATAGAAGGACCCGGGTTTCGTCCCTGGTACCACACGACATGCTGGCCCTGGATGCCAACCTGGCTACCAAAACCAGTGCAGCGGCACACGCTTGTAATCCCAGCACTGGAGAGGCTGAGACAGAAGGATCGCTACGAGTCTGAGCTGTGTAGCAAGACCCTACACCAAATAAATAAATAAACAGACAATAGACAGGGCATCCAGATAGAAGAACAGTAAGACAGCAATGGGGGCAGAGGACACCACAGGTCGAGTGGATGGGCTAGGCGCACGGGAGCACACCGGCCACCAGCAGCGGAGCGCATTCTCAGCAGGCACGCAGGGACATCTCCCAGGAGAGAGCACGCGCCGGGCCACAGAGCAGTCTGCGCAAGGCTGACAAGACTGAGATCATGCCTGGCGCCTGTTCTGACCATAGCAGAATATCCCTAGAAATCAGCAGCAGAAGGAAAAAGGTGAACTCTAGAAATATAGAAATGGACCCCTTCCTAACAAGCAGTCAAGGAAAAGACTGAGAAAGGAAATTAATTTTGATACAAACAAACATGAAAAGATAAAGTAGCAGAATTTAGGAGATAAAAGAAACTCAAGTCCAAACGCAGAAACCCATGGCCACAAGTTCCAGCGTTTCCTAGAGCGTTATCGCTACCACATGACTGCGTTAGATCTTCCGCCTCCCTCCGTTGCTCTCTGCACCAAGCCCTTCTGTGTCTCCTGTGATTCTGGTTCTCTCAAAGCTTCTAGCAGAAGCCCTCGCCTGCCTGCTGCCCTTCCAGCCACATCGAGAACTGCATCTTGTCCTCTGCGTGACCACTGCAAAGACAACTATATGCAATGTATTAATTATTGTAGCTGCCTTACTAACCTGGTTTTGAAACTGTTTCATTGCTATTTTACCTTTTTTTCTTATTAAAATGAATAAGAAGTTCAATTAAAAAAAAAGAACTCCAGCCTTTGGGAGCCTTCATGTGGGATCTATTGCTTCACTCTTCTCTTTCAAACTGAGATCGTTGGGGTGCTTTGTCTGACGCTGGTTTTAAATTGTGTCCTGGGCCTTGTGCCTGTGAGCCCCGCAGTCCTGATTCGCCCACCTTCTTAGCAAACAGTCTCACTGCTCAGCGTGCCCTGTGGGTCCACGCCGTCCTGGTGCCCGGTTCCCTGCGAGAGCCACCCGCGGTCTCTGAGGTACGCACGCTCGTCCTCGCTGGCCCTGAATGGACACTTCAAGAGCTTGTCTTTTCCTTTTGTGCCCTTTCTTTCTTTATATCTACATTGGACATTCTGTTCCAATTTCCTATTTTTTTTTTTATTCATTGGGTACAGGGTCTCACTATGCGGCTCAGATTTGTAGTGATCCTCCTGTCTCAGCCTCCCCATTGCTGGGCTTAAGGCGTGCTCCACCATGCCTGGACTCGGTGGCCAACTTGGTGTACACTGCCACCACACACGTACCAGGGACTGGACTCAGGTCCCTGTCCTGCCAGGCAAGTGCTTACATCGCTGAGCTACCTCCTCAACCCCACAACTTCATGGTTTTTGTTTCTATTTCTTGCTCTTGGTCTCGTTTTTCCATGCTCTAGGCTGGATCTTGTAGCTCTTTCAGATCCTTCAAGGGATTCTGTCTTTACCTATGGTGGATCTGTGCTTAACTGATAAATGAAATTAAAATCATAATTGTTTTGTAATTAATCAAATAGTTTTGATCATTTTTTATCCTTTGTACAGTTTTCAATTTCGGAGACTTCATATTTTAAAATTTTAAACATAAAATTGGCTTTTATATTGTATTCTCCAATTTAAGATTTTTGTGGTTTAATGATATTTAAATCTTATTTTTGTTGTTCCTATTAACTCTTTTATGGCAATTTATTTCTGTTGGATAATCTCTGAATCATAAATTATGACTGATTTTAATCTGAAAATTTTATATCCCAAATTTGAGAAGAATTTGTTCCCAGGAACCCACAGAGTATTAACAACCTTTAGATTTAGGCTGATTGACCTTAGTAACCTAGGTAGGTGACATCCTTGTGCCTTTCTGGTCATAGGGCAGTGATGGGGGACCTTTTGGAGCTTTCAGTGATAGCACCCACTGCAGCATGAGTGCTATCGGTTTGCCCCTGCTGCCTCTGGGTGTGGACAGTCACAGCGATTTGCTGCATGCTTATTCTACTGATCCACCTCCCTGGCCCCTGTAGTGCTAGAGACAGTGGTGACTGCTCAGGGGAATCCCTGCTCTGCGCTTCCGTGCTGTTGATCTTGCTCCCAGCCTGAGGCTTTCCTGTAGGCCCAGAGGCTGGGAAGAAGAGTGTCTCATGAGGAAACAGACCCGGTCACACAGTTGGCAGCCCGCCAGCAGTGCGAGCCTTGGTGTAAGCTGCACACTTACTCTTTCATTTCCATAATTTTATTGAAAAACAAATAGCAACGAGACAGCTTCAAATCAAATTAGCAGGACAGATTCAATAATTAATACATTGCATATTGTTTTCATAGTGGATTTTTGTTGTACAAGGTTCAGACATGATTCGCTATTTCCAAACACTATTAGAGCAGATGCCTCTATTCAATGAATTAAGAGAATGTAGCTGTATATCTATCTTTTTAAAAAAATCTTAATTATAGTACAGTTTAATAATTAATAATTTTCACATTGTTATCTTCCTTGTTGTTATCCATAGTATAAGAAACAGACAGGATATCCTGTCCAAACACTATTAGTGCATATCTTTCTCACAGAATTATGCAAGAGTACTGCATATTTATCCTAACTGTACTGTTTATACAAACACAGAATGGTCCTTCCTTTGAATCCCCCTTTCTTGTTTAGTCCTGACAGAGATGGGCATTGTATTGTCATTCAATTATTATAAGTGCTTGAATTCAATGAAACAATCTAAACACAGTCCAGCAGTCCACAATAGTAGTGGGTTATCCGAAGAAGTTGTTCACTAGAGCCATTTACAGCTTAGATTATTATGGCTTTATTTTATATAACTCATTTTTGTACTTTTCTGCTGGATGGTCAAGACCGAGATAAAGCAAGACTTATATAACAAAAAATGTAACTTTTGGATATGATGAGGTCAATTGAGTCCCCTCTGGGTTTATCCTGTAACCCTGTACCTCACTTTGTAGATCCTTTGTCAGTGTCAGTCATGTGGATAAGTCATGGCCATTGCTTGACCAATTTGCTCTCTGTGAAAGCCTGAGAAAGTTTTCTCTCCAAGTGACTCTCCTTAGGCACATTTTACATCATTGATCACTTTCCTCTGTGGCTCCGTAACCTCCTTGATCAGAAAATTTGGGGCACAACTGAGTTCCATGATGTTACAGTATAAGTTCTCCAATGTCCTGAGTCTTCACTGACTTTGAAAGGCTAGGGCCAAAATGTTGGCTGACCTTGCAGCCCTTCCATTTCTCCAATTTTTGATTTGCAAACTTAGGTTTTTAACCATCTAGAAGATAAGCTGATTACTATGCTGCAACATATGCAGTTCAGTTTACCCTATCTGTTTACATTCCTTTTAATTGTTGTTATACCTTTCTATTTGTATTTCTTCTTTTGATTTCTTATACTAGGGAGACTATACAATATTTGCACATGTGAGTCTGGTTTATTTCACATATGAGTATATCTTTGAGTGACATCCACTTAAATATAAATGCTTCAAGTTTATCATTCTTTATAGCTGAGTAATACTCCATTGTGTAAAAATACCACATCGTTTTCAACCATTCCTCATGTGACAGACATCTTGGTTGTTTCCAAGATTTGGCTATCACAAATTGTGCTGCTATAAACATAGGTACATATATGTCACTATGATATGATGTTTTCAGTTCCTCCGGGAAAATTCCCAGTAGGGGGATAGCTGGCTTGAATGGGATTTCCAGTCCTAGTTTCTTAAGGAGTCTCCACACTGATCTCCACAATGCTTGCACCAGTCTACATTCCCACCAGCAGTGGACAAGTGTTCCCTTTTCCTCACAGCCTCTCCAACATTTGTTGTACACTTACTATTTTAGTGTCTTCTTTTAACAATCTTGAGGGACATGCATGTGCAAGGTAATTTATAAAGGACAATACCCTGCCCCTAAATTGCTCAGCAAATGTGTACTGTGGCCCTAATTAAAATTTAGTTCTGCCTGTTCCAAAATTATTGTTTCCCAAATGCATCACACCACATGGAAGAGTGGGAAGAGCTGGGTCCGGCTCAGTGCCATGACAGGCTTGGGATCCAAGTAAGTCTCTCTCTCTGCCACTGGCTTCCCAGCTGTGACTTGCATGTGCTCATCAGAAATGAATAAAACATGTAATAGATTTGAAGAAATGGGGAATTGAGCAAAATAATCCAAAATAGTCCGGTAGCCCATAATAATAGTATGCTATCCATAGGACTGGCGGTGTCAGAGGTTATTGACTTGAGCCTTTTGCAACTCAGCATATTAATATGGCTTTACTTTTTATACCTCACTTTAATATTTTTCTGCTGGATGATAAGACCAAGATAAAGCAAGACCTATATATCAAGAAATGTAACTTTTATATCTGACAAGGTCAGATGAATATCCTCAGGATTCATGCACCTACAATGGCATGAATGGCAATGCAATACCCAGCTCTAACAAAACTAAACAAAAAAGGGGGATATAAATGAAGGTCCATTTTGTATCTGTATCCATAAAATAGTTAGGCCAGATATACAGCTACTTTCTCTTAATTCAATGAGAAGAAAGATTTGTACTAAAAGTGTTTGGACAGGATGTTATGTCTGCATCTTGCACTATGAATAACCACTATGAAGACAACAATGTGCAATGTATTAATTATTGTAAATGTCCTACTAACCCATTTTAATACTGTCTCATTGCTATTTCTCAATAAAATTAATAAAAAGAGGAATGGAGAATTGTAAAAGATGTCTACAATCGTGTTAGCAATAATGTAGCCATAGATGTTAAGCAAATTGTAGTTGTGTCTCTCTGGACCCTTGGAACAACTGAGATCAAGAGTTTAGTATCTGGAGCTGGGGAGATGGCTCAGTGGAATAAACACTTTCCTGGCAAGTGCAAGGGCCTGAGTTCAATCCCTGATTCCACCGGAAAAAAAAAAAAAAAAAAAAAAAAAAAAAACTGCAAGCGTTTAATATTTGATTTTATCTGAGCACTGAAGTGCAATCAAAGATGCTGGAGCAATTCGCTGGACTCACTGTGCCCCAGACTCCCAACGGAGAGCGTGAGAGATGAGGAAGCGTGCCAGACCTCCTCTGCTTCCACCTCCCAAATGAGAAAGTGAGGAAGGATTTGAACAGAGACACTAGGAGCAGAAGATCCTACACGTCAGTCAACTTGAGTGATGGTGCTGAAGCTTCTAGAACTGTTTTATTATTTTCAAATCTTTCAATACAAAATTGTTTTTGAAGCCCAACACCATTCCAAGATGAGTTTTAGTTTTTTATCTAACTGCTTTATGTGTATGAGAAAAAAAATAAATAAAATGCTGTTATATTTAAAATCGGACATGTTCCAAGGTCACTTATACCTGCCTTTGTCATAGCATTAAGGTAACAGTGGAACAGCCACATGTCTCTCTCGGCCTGTCTCTCTCTTCCCACCCAATCCCCATCAAATATCTGGATAAAATAAAGTTCTTTACTGACTTTTTATAACCTAGGCTCTTGGACTGGGGAGATAGCTCAGTAGAATAAGTGCTTCTCTGGCAAGTGCAAAGGTCTGCATTTAATCCCTGGTTCTGCCAAAAAACTGTATTCATTGAGTAGTGTACTCAATGAATAAATTATTGAACAATTGCTTGAATAAGGCATGGATTGAATATGGTTCATTGTATATATAGATTGTTTATTTTATTTTATTTTAAAGAAGAAAAAAGACAGTGAAACCAAGTTTTAAAACTTGTCAGCAAGACAGTTACAGTAGTTGGTATATTGCATATTGCTTGCTGCCTTTGCAGTGGTTATTCAGAGTGCAAGCTACAAGCGTGTATCCTGTCTATGTAATATTAGCACAAAGCATTGTTTTCAAGGAATTAAGGAAAGCTAGCTCTGCAACTATCTTCACATGTACACATATTTTCCTTTTTGCCTTTCTTTCTTTCCCCTTTCATCCATCAGTTTATCTTTTTTTGTTGTAGTTTTTCTCCCACTTCACAATATCTATCATTCTATTTTTTGTTTAATTTTTACACCAGTGAGAAAATGCAATGTTTAGACACATGGGTCTGATTTAATTCACTTAGGAGAATGACCTTGAGTTGCATCCATTTACCTACAAAAGTCTCCAGTTTATCCTTCTTTATGGATGAGTAGTACTTCATTGTATAAAAATACCACATATTTTAGTCTGTCCCTCTATTGATAGGCTTCTTGTTCCCAAGATTTAGCTATGACAAATTGTGCTGCTGCAAACATGGATGCATGTGCTGGCAAAAAAAAAGAAAAATGTATTGCTGTGGTATGATGTTTTTAATTCTTCTGGGAAAATACCCAGAAGACAAGTAGCTAGTTCAAACAGGACTACCAATCCCAATTTTTAAAGGATTGTTTTTATCAAAAATAGTCAACAGTTCCCACCATGACTCTTACAGCAATTTACATGGGAAATTTCACTCAAGGTTATTTTTATGGTGTGTCTAGTTGTCCCCCCCAAAGCCTCATGTAGTCATGAGGTGGACACTTCTAGGGCTTGTGATTAACTCATGATCCACTGGGATTATGTGTGATCCAAGGCTGAGATTATGGGTTTTAGTACTGCTGGGATTATGGGTGTGAGTACTACATCCCACCCTGGGGCAGAGAGCCTGAATGGAATATAACAGTCTGAGAGACAGACTTTCAATAGTGATTGCTCTTTGATGTTCCGCTGCCACTAACTTTTCCTTCCTCCATTTTGGATGTTGGATATTTGTCCCAGCAATGAGAAAAGAGTCACTAAGACAGAATTTGGTACCAGAGAAGCGGGGTTGTTGCTATGGCTAAACCTGACCATGTGGATTACAAGTTTTTGGGACTGGCTTATGGTAAGAGATAGGAAAGATTCAGAGATGTCAAGTGAAGCACTGAACAGCTTCGGCTGTTGTGTTTGGGAGATTCTGGTCAGAGCTTAAAAGAGCAGAAGGCAGTTAGAAAGCCGGCCTGTAAAGACCAGCCTGGGGAAGTTCTTCTGGGAAGAACCACATTGGTTGTTGGACTCCAGATGATTTGCACTATGGTTTGGTCAAAAGACTATCTGAATTTTGCTCATGTCCAGAGACTTTGCTTAAGACTCAGTTTAAGCATGGTGAACTGATTAATCTTTCAAAAGAAATTTCAAAGCAGCCAAGTATTGGGGTGGTTGTATGGCTGTTATTGGGAGCTTTTGGCCAGATTTATGTTGAGAATTTCGAGCAAGGAGCCCAGCAGGATGGTCCAAAATGTTGTGAGTTTGACCAGGAAGGAAGCACCAAGAAAGATGTGGACTGCAAAGATGGAGCTGTGAGGATCTCCATCTTGGAGAAGGAACAAGAGAATGGAAAGGATGGCCTGAGGGCATCACAGGAGGAGGCAGGTCTCCATTCTTTAGAGGCTCAGAACTGCAAAGGTCAAGGACTTTGCCTTGAGGCGAAAGCTGCTGAGCCCCACGTTCCAGAATGGCGGCAGTGGCTATATCACATTTCAGAGTGCGCTGGCATGGAGAATTTGTTCCCGGGAATCAGGGTCAGAGTGCTCAGCCATCCAGGCACTCAACCCCTACAACCAAGAGAAAGGAAAATCTGCCTACCACTCCAGCTAGCAGCAGACCTTGGCATCATCCACATGACACTGGTTTTAGGTGCATGCAGAATGCAGGAGCTCTGAGGTTAAGAAGTCTTCCACATTGACTTCAGAAGGCCTGGGAGGCCAGGCAATGTACCCCTGAGAGGGCAGTGTGCAAAGCTGGGAGTGAGAAGCCTATTCAGTGGAAACACCAGAAGTTTAGAAAAGCCAGGAATGTGGATCATCTAAGGAAAACTGCAAGGAGGGAGCAAAGCTGGCCTAAGAGAGATTCCATGGGAGCTACCACCACGAGTGCTGTAGGGGAGAAGCCATGTGGGGCCTTTGGAGCTCTCAGCTCAGTGCAGACTGCTTTGGATGTTCCATTTGGAAGTGTGGGATTTAATGTTTGCTCTGATGGATTTTGGACTTGTGTTGGTCCCAGTGTTTTGTATTCCCCTGTTGTTTGCAACTTTTGGATTGGTAAGGTTTATCAATTAATGTTGTGCCTTTGAATGTTGCATGTATTTAACTTTTCTTTTGTACAGGAGCTCACAATTAAGAGTTTGCCTTAGATCTTAGATAAGCCTTGGGACTTCATGTTTCAGCTATGCCAAAACTGTTGAGACTTCAGCAACTCTTAAAGATGGACTAAAATGTCTTTTGCACAAAAGGATGTGAATGAGACTTTGGGGGTCCAGGGGTGGAATGCTATGGGATGTGTAGTTGTCCCCTGAAAGCCTCATGCACTCATGGGGTGGACACTTCTAGAGTTTGTGATTAACTCATGATCCCCTGGGATTATGCGTGATCCAAGGCTGAGATTATGGGTTTTAGTACTGCTGGGATTATGGGTGTGAGTACTACATCCCACCCTGGGGTGGAGACCCTGAATGGAATATAACAGACTGAGAGACAGACTTTCAGTAGTGATTGCTCTTTGTGGCACTGTTGTTCCACTGCCATGAACTGGTGCTCTCTGCCATGTGCCATTCTGCCTTGGAGCCAGCCGAGTATGGACTGAAACCCGCAGTAACTGTGAGCTCAATAAACCTTTCCTTCCTTCATTTTGGATGTTGGTATTTGTCCCAGCAATGAGAGAAGAGTAACTAAGACAGTTATAAATGGCTGATGCTGTGAACCTGCCCACAGAGAACCATGACTCCCTGAGTTCCATCCACAGGAAGGAAGAATCCAATTAAAAAAAAAAAAATCCCACACCTTCTTTGTGTGGACTACAAGATCTGATGCTGATGCATGCACTTGAGGTGCAAGCCACAGAAAAGGGGCAGCACTGGGGAGCTACCAGGACCCCACACATCTCAGGATCCCAAGGCTACTCCATCCCATCATCAAACGAGGGTGCCTGGACAGCTCTCCAGTGTGCACAGAGGAAGTGGGCTTCTGGGACCCAGAGCAGCTGCATGTCTGTCTAGCTACACCAAGAAATGTAATGAGAAAGAAATGCCTAAGTGTTTCTCTTGGCTCTGGAGCTCACCAATATTCTTAGGAAATTTCTTTCTCCTTAAATTTCAAAGAATGCACAATTCTTCTGTACACATCTACCATGGCAACCCCGTCACATACTGAACAAAGCTCCTAAGCATAGTTCTAGAAGTTTTCATAATAGATGTTTGCCAGCAACTCCTAACCCAGAGGGACAGACCTGTGAATGCACAAATACACTGTGGGAAGAATACACAAAGTGGCTCCTGACCACCAATAAATTCTATACATTTCATCTTTGAAGAAGATATATCTCTTCCTTAAGAACTTATAAACTGGAGATAAAACAATTCTGATTTATTAACATAGGATCAATATTTTTAATCGGTAAAGGAACAAACTGCTCCTTTTTAGATATTAAGAACTCCTTTTGAGCCGGGCGTGGTGGCGCATGCCTATAATCCTAGCACTCAGGAGGCTGAGGCAGGAGGATTGTTATGAGTTCGAGACCAGCCTGAGCTACAAAGTGAGCTTAAGGCCAGCCTGAACTGCATAGGGAGACCCTGTCTCAAAAAGACAAAAAAAAAAAAAAAAAAAAAAAAACTCCTTTTTTGGAGTAGTACAGAGGTTCATTGTTCATTTCAAATGCCATTTCATAAATAGATTTAAGGCATCAGTCAGGGAGGAGGAGCAGCTGCAATGGCTACGGAGAGCGATTCTGGCTCCCTTACGTTGCCTAAGGGCTCTGCACCCCAGGCTGGCTGCGGCACTCACACCCATAATCCTGGTTGGATTATGAGTTAATGAAAAAGTCTGGAAGTCCACCCGGGACTGCGTGAGACTTAGGGGGGACACCTAGACACAGACCGTAACAATTGCAATTACAAGATTATTAAAATGTCTGTCTGAAAACAGGTCCCAAAATTCTCTTGATGACTTAAAAGTCTTTCTGAATTACATAAAATTCACCTCCTCCCTTGTGCCCTTGCGCTCTGCCTTGGAGTCAGCAGAGCACGGACTAAAGCATCCACTGAATGTGAGCTCAATAAACCTTGCCCTCCTTCGTTCTGGGTGTTGGGTATCTGTCACAGCAATGAGAGAAGAGTAACTGAGACAGCAATATATTTAATGCTGATAATTCTGAAGGCAGACCCACTTTTTGCTAAATTCATAGATATGAATTATTTGTCATATACATTTTTAAAACATTAAAATTAGCCTTATTTCCTGATAGTATATTTAAATTATACTCATGCAAAAATAAATAGATAAATAATGTCCCTACTTATTTGAACCAATTAAGTAGAGTTCTTTTGTAAATTAATTTAATAGTACAGCTCAGGAGTAAAAGAATATTACACACACAAAGTACACATGTGGACACACACAAGCACACAGACAGATGCAAACAGATGTGTGCTTTTTGCTCTAACACTTTAGCCATACGTACAGAAGTTCCTCCTTCCTGTGCAGAGATCTGAACATCCCGATGGGGCCTGCAGGGCCTCCGGCATGGTGACCCTGAAGCCACCTGCTGGGACTGGAGGAGAGGCAGAGAGATGCAGCTCCTGCCCCTCTGAAGGCTGCGGCCTTGCCAGCCTCCAACCGTGTGCATGCAGGTTCCATTTACCCTGGAGAGGTACGCAGTCCACCTTTTCTAGCCACTGCCATTTGCAGCTTGTCACTCAGATCCATGTAAACCCTCACTAACTCAGGACGAGGCCCAGGAGTGGGAGCTGCCACACAAGGGCGAGGGTGGGCACACAGAGCTGTGTTGCTGGGCATTGTAGGCCGGGCAGTGAGGCCAGCTGCTGACAAAGCACGGCATTTTACACCGAGGGATGAGCCAAGTTCCCACCTAAGTACCTGGTGCTGGAGGAAATAGTAAAAATGTTCAGAATGGTAGTGTCTCCTGGCTTCCTCTTGCAAAATTCTGTAGTCCTTCATGAACTAAGTGAACTATTTTCCCTAATTTCTGCACTTCTTTTTTTGTGAAAGAGCATTTGCACTTACACACATACATATGTATGAGTGCCATGCATTCATCTCCAGGTACCTGGGGAATTGGCCGCATGACCGCCATATACATCAAAATCTGAGCATGCTGAGTCCCTTGTATAAAATATCTCATAACCTATGTGAACTTTGCCACATATTTTAAATCATGTCTGGGCTACTTATAAGATCTAATGTAGGGGGCCAGAGATACAGCTCAGCAGTGTAAGTGCCTGCCTGCAAGCACAAGGTCCTGAGTTTGATCCCTGGTACCACCAAAAAAAAAAAAGGCCTAATACAATGTAATGCTGCACAAATAGCTAGTGCACAACACACACTTTTCCTGAATATTTTGTATTTGTGATTGATAAGATCTGTGACTGTAGAACGTGTGGGTCTGGAACCTGAGATCACATGTGGTTGGCCTTCACACACATTCATACATGTGTACTCACACACATATATTCATTTCATAACCCAGCAGGCCACGCACGTGCTGCAGCTTCTGCTGGAGCAGCGTTGATCCCTGGGGCCTCAATAGATTCTTAAAACAAGCTTCTGCTCTCCTCATCTTCCTGTGTTAGGACTGCAGCCTCCCTGGGCTCAGGGCAGGCCACCAAGCGTGGCTGCACATTCCTTTCTTCCCAGAACACCCAGCTGCGGATGCATCTCTAACATGCGCTGCAGGAACCAGAAGACAGGGCCAGCCGAGCAACCCCTCCACAGCCTCTCTGCAGACGTGGCCCAGCTCACGCCGCGTCAGAAGCCACGGCCAGCGAGGTGCGCTGCTGGCTTCCCCTGAGCTCATCAGCTTCGTCCATGTAGTCCACAGAAGAAAACTTTCCATCACACACAGCCAGGAGCTCACTCGTAGCCTTGTCAACAAAGAGCTGAACACCTATGAAGAGTGTCAGCACCTGGGATCAGCTGGGGAAATGTGGCTTGATTATGCTATCTGCTTGCCAAGCACAATTAATTTGAGCCTAATCAGAATAAAATATTCAGACAACTCCTGCTATGAGATAGTCTAAAAGAAAACAGGATTGATAATTTAATAAAAAGGAGAATAAATCAGACTAAGGAAATTTTACAGAAATAAAAAGTGAAAAATGAGTCAATGAAAATCAATAGAAAAACTATGTAAATATATATCACCTTTACACTGAGATACAGCCCAAGTCATTTTTATTGCTAATTTAGTAGTTAAAGTTGGAGATGGGGTCTCACGAAGAAGGCACGGAGTCCCCCAGCCTGGGCCTCACACGGGAACTTCTGCTGCCAGCCTCCGAGGGAGCACACACACGGCGACGGGCCCAGCTCGAAGGCCTTAACTCCGCTGGGTCCTTTGCACTGCGATTTTAGAACAGAAAGCTCACGTTCTGTTTTTATCTTTTCCCTCAATATTTTCTCAGACTTGGGAGCACATTTTCCTCTATAAAATGTGGACTCATTTAGTTCGTCTAATAAAATACAATATGCTCAATTAAGGTAAAAAAATGAATTTAGACTGTTATAACTTTATCCTAAGTATTACACATGACAGAGATTCTGAACTTTGAGGTTCCCTTTTCCCCCCACGTCTTTCCCTTTGTAAGCTCGAGTCCTGCCTGAAGCTCAAGGCGGCCAGAAGGTGGCGACATTTCCCGCCCGCGGAGCTCCCTGCGCTTCTGGAAAGGCCTGACTCCTCTGACTACGCCACGCACTGCTGCACTCTAAGAAGGGCAGAGCTTGTGTGGAGGTGACAGCCAAGCGCTTCGCTCGGAGAGCCAACAAGACCTGGGTTCCTAACAGCCTGTCCTTAAAGCACGTAGTCCGCTTATTTGATGTGTGGGGAAAATTGAAAAAGAATGTCTCACATATTAAATTTTCATTTTATTTTTTTTTTCAGCTTCGGAGGCGGAGCCCTTAGGGGGCTCCCTCCCCTTTTATTTTACTTTTTATTTTGGAACTTGGTGGTGCTAAATCACTAATTCGTTGCTCAGTCTGGAGCTGAGCTTGCAGCCCTCCTGCCTTGGCCTCTTACAGAACTAGAAGACAGAAGCCCACCACTTACCGGGACCTACCCTGTCCTTACAAACATCTTGCTACATTTTAATTCCATCCCATGGATTCATCCCAACTAGGGAGCTATTTTCTGAGGGTTTGTTTGTTTGTTTGTTTTCTATAAATTCACTACAATACATGTTTCCTTTCCGTCTGCACCCAGCTCCAGTAGGAGGATTCCCTTTACTGCTGCTCCGCTCCCGCCCTCCTGCCGGCTGCAGGGTAGTTCTCTGTGCCCCTCTGCCCCACGCAGAAGAGATCACTCTAGGCAGGAAACCAGGAGCAAGCCTCTCCTAGGGCCCACTGACAGACAGCGCCTCTGACAGCTTTCACACCTGGCCCTGCATCTCCAGCAAGGCGAGCTCTGTGACCAGCTGATTATTCATCCTGAGAACAAGAGTGCAGGAGCCAAGGACCTGCAGAGAAAACAAAAAGGACAAACATAAAGGCAATGTATCCGTTGAAGCTGAGCACACAGTGAGCACAGAAGTCCCTCAAGCATTCCTGACCTCTGGCGTGGACTGAAAAGTTAAGAACGTCATCCAGGTCTGGTACCATTACTCACTCTCCCATAGTACCCACGGGTACCTAAGCTGAAACAGATCTGGAGCCCTGCGCAACAGGTCCCCACTGCTCAGCCCTGGATCTTATTTTTTCTGTTCTGCAGGTACAAGGGAGTTGGTTTGCAGGAGGAGAGAGACACACTGCACCTCTTCTCGCTCGTCTATCAAACGCCCAAGCATCTTAGCGTGGCTAAAAGTGATAGACAACCACGAGCCAGAGGACAGGCCTGGGGCTTTCACCTCCTCACAGACTTCCCTCTTGGGATCTGGAAGCTCCTGGCCTGTACTCTTAGGCTTTGTAACTGGGATTTCCACGGGGATGTCCGCCCTAAAGAAACGATTCAGCAGAGAGGTCAGCAGAGCCACCTCTGATGTGTGAAAGACTTCCTCCTTGTAGAGCTTTCCATCTGGCCAGGAATGCCACTGTCCCCCAGCACACCGTGCACCTAAGGAATACAGCCATGTGGCTTCTGTGAAAGCCACAACCCACAGCCAGGACTGCAGTAAGTTATTCTAAGCAGCTGCTTCTAAGAATGTAAATGTAGACAAGTATTACAGGAAGAAATTATACAGCAGGGATATTTCACAAACTTCTGCTGAATAAACTAGTAGATTTTTAAAAAGTGGAACAAAAAGTCAGCATGTTAGCATATGCTAAATAGCCTTCTGACTCAGCCATCCTGCAATGCAAGTATGTTACAGCATCACACTGCACACCAAAAGGATATGCATTTTTATTCGACAATTTAAATAAATCAATAGATAGATTGAAATAAGTGAAAAAATAAAAAGTAGCAATAGCAGAACTACCTAATGAAAGCCAAAAGGAACTGAGCAGGGTCAAAGGTCAGCATCTTCCAAAATCTGATTCTTTACTTCAGTAACTGGAAAGGACAGCTGAGGAAGTGTGCTTGAAGGAAGAGTCTTCTGAGGAGGATCAACGGCCATGTGTCTTTCAATGTAATAGATTTTCTTGAAATTTAAATTCACCATTATTATCCCAGCTTGTATGTTATGTGGATAAAAATGACATAAGCTTTAAAACATAGTATAAACTAAATTCTTACACTTTTCCCTCTCTCTGCCTACCTCTTGATTTTTTTTGCTCGAGGCCATGCAAGGGCACTGTAACCTATAATCTGCATGAGGCACCTACTGTCCTTAGCACAAAAGGAGGCAACTGCGGAGCCCTCCCTGGCTCCTCCCTTCAGCTTCTCGGGATTCTGCAGCAGGCAGAATCCTAAATGGTCAGCAGGGTTCTCTGAAGGCTCACATTTTGGCTGTTCCCAAAGGTTGCGTTGTCTTTCCAACTGGTGTGCCCTAGTGACTGCGAAGACGTGAAAAAGTGTTGGTAGGAAGCCGGGAGGAGTTTGAGACCACTCCTGTGGTAAAGTGGTCAGCGCTCAGGGTCTAGGCAGGGACTCTGTCTGCTATCCCTTTCATGCTAGGCAAGCGATTCAGTAGGTTTGGTTCCAAAGTCACCCAGTCCATTTGTGGGATGGGTGGGAGTTGAAGATAACCACCTAGAAAGACTTATGCAGCCAACACACAACAGCTAGTTTTCCAAGGAGCTTGCTGAACATTTTGTAACACTCCCACCCTGCTCCTCCTGCATCCACCCCCTGTCTTTATGCTAGGGATTCAATCCAAAATCTCTCAGTAAAAACTTTCAGTGATTTGGGGTATTTTGGTGACCCTAAGTAGCTTTATTTTCCAACAGTTATTTATAGAAAAAGAAAAGCAAAATAGTGCTATGAAAGAGCTTAGTATTTACAGCACAGAACCTGGAAGATGGCAGAGAGAGCAACAAGAGAGGTCATCACAACCAGGTTGGGCCGGAGCCCTGGGGTGGAAGCGCAGAGCACAGATGAGAAGGCTACCGAGGAACGCGGCAGCCCAGGCCCTGGGCAGAAGCCAGCGCCAGCCCAGCTCCAGCAGCCTGAGGCCTTGCTGCTCCCCAGCAGGCCTCACCCTGCAGGCCCGGCTCTGTGGGACCTTCTGCTTCCTCCTCCCTCACACAGGTGAACACTCCTGTGCTCTTTCTCACTATGTCTCACGAAGATGCCATTGAGGTGGGCAAAGACCTGAGTGGGGAAGGCTGGGCCCCGGACTCGAGGGTCACACAGGGAATAGGGTGCCCCTCGGGGTGCAGGAGCTGCTGGGAAAGGCATTCAGGCAGGTGGCCAGGCCTTCCAGTAATCCTTAAAGAGAGCATCCAAACTGGTTTGGTAGATTTCCCACATTTGGGGACAAAGGGTTCACATTGCACAAGAAACAGCAGAAAGAGATATATGCAAGTATAATTTAAATTTCATCATTTGCTTATATTTTTTCCTATTCTAAGAATCACATTTTACAAAATTATGAATAATACAGCAATATATTTTAAAAGAAGGTTAAAAGACCTCCCTAAACTCTCAGTTGTGACACTATGCAAAATTCAGAATATTCTTTGCTAATAAAATTACATAGTTGTTTTCAATTTAAGGTAGACAATAATACTTTAAAACTAATTTATTGTATTTTCCCATTTAAATATTAGCGTCATAAGTTAAAATATTTATTCAAATACTTTTACCTCAAAAATGTGTGTATTGAAGCTAGGAAGATGGCTCAGTGGAATAAGCACTTCCCTGGCAAGTGCAAGGGCCTGGGTTCAATCCCTGGTTCTGCCAAAAAAAAAAAAAAATGTGTGTATCTACACATATATCTTTAGAAATATATGTAACTAAGTTACTAAAACTGAAATGTGTATACTGAAATACCAGGCCCTTGAGCTAGCCAGGGAAGTGCTTATTCCACTGAGCCATCTCCCCAGCCCTCATATTTCAAATTTTAATGCCTATCACCAATTGCTTACTTTAGAAACTGTTGCACCCCTTTGTCCTCTTAGGGTATGCACTGAACAGTCTTTGACTACTACTGATTATCAATTGTTTTTAATGTTGGCAATCACATGAGTGAGCAGTAACATTCCTGCTTGTCTCAACAGACATGCCAAAAATTATCTACAAAGCTGAGCTTTCATCAATTAGTCTTATCTCTTGCAAAACTTTTTCCTGTTCAGTATCTCTTTCTTATTGATTTGTGGGAATTCAAATAATGTTAAGGATAAATAATTTGTAGTCATCTGAGTTGTGGAATTGACTCCTGGCTTCCTTTTCACTTTGTGTTTTTCATCCACCAACCGAGATTCCTGCCTGTCTCCAGTGTTTACCTTTATGTCACTCATATTTGATTTCCATTAAATATACTTATCTTTTCATGTGTTTACTTAGTTATGACTATAATCCTGCTCAGTACTTTTATTTATTTCATTTAGCACTGGGGAGGAGGCTGCTCTTGAAAAGCTACGACAGATTCAAATTCTCAGGAAAGTATTTCCTACTCTGTTCAGAAGTACAAATTTCCTGAGCCCACAGAAATGTTGTATGGCATTTCACACGAAAGGTACCCATCTATGAGTGAAGGCTCATGTCGCTGTCATTTTAGAAAGTTGAGTCAGTGTACCTGGGAAACAAAAGCACACAGGATTCTGAGAAACCGAAGTCAGCAGGCTCCCCCGAATGTGCGGAGTGCAGGAGTCCAGGCAGTACGACCTCTGCAGCTCCTTGCCTATGCCACGTGAGCACTCGCTGCCAGCCTTACGGCAGCCCAGTGCCAAGTCACTCCTCAGTCACAGAGCTGGGGACGTCCTCCTTCCTTCTGTTTATCTCTTCCTGCACCAGCACTGTATGATTTTAACTGAAGCAGCTCCTGGGAAGCCTTCTCAGAAGAATCCATGGAGTTTTTTTGTTTTTGTTTTTGGTTTTTTTTGTGGAATTAAGGATCAAACTCAGGTCCTTATGCTTGCCAGGGAAGTGCTTATTCTACTGAGCCATCTCCCCAGACCCTACAATATAACTTCTGAATCACTTTATCAAATATAAAATAATGTCACTGCTTTATTAACTACATTAAATTGAAATACAGGTTTTCATTAAAGAAAAAAATGACATGTTGACTATTGAGACTTCCTAGGGACAAATTTTGCTTTTTTTTTCACAGAACTGGGGCTTGAGCTCAGGCCCTTGCGTTTGCTAAGGAAATGCTTATTCCACTGAGCCATCTCCTCAGCCCAAATTTTGCTTTAAATGTGTTTGTTTTATGTCAGTATATCCTCTGGGTACCCTTGAATAAATTCATTTATATAGATCTGGACTTTTTTGTAACTATTTTGAAGTTGTTCCTAGTTATTCATTTTATGATTTTTCTTTTTATATGTTTCATTCTTTCCTTATAAATGACTATGTGAATGGATTTTTGCATAAGGAAAGCTATTAATTTTATGTACTAACTTATTAATGTACCTCAAGGTAAACTCAGTAGATTTTTTGTGACTATTTTTTTAATTTATTTTTTTTATTAAAATACAAATGTCAATCAGACAGTTTCAAGACATCTTAACCATACACATTCGATGAATTAATACATTGCAAACTGTTTTCATAACGTTTTGGTATTGTACAAGGTGCATACATGATATTATATTTACAGGTTTTTTATAGCTGAATTATATTTTGTGACTATTTCACAGTTTTTCAGCTATAAACCGCACTTTGTAAGTAGTCGTCATTTTCCGTGCCCTCACCTAACAGCATCGTCTGACCTGATCCACTCAAACTTTCCAGATGAAAAAGCTACGGCTGACAAGAAAAGTCCGAGGCCATCACCAGGAGAGCAGTAGTGGGTGTCCCCTAATCATGCAGGACTTTCAGCTACCACAGTACAAAGATTACCTTGCTTCCCTCTGTCTTCTTTCTTCCCCAGATTCTTTATATGTCAAGTGTTCATGGCCTTACTACTCAAAGACCATTTGTATTTTGAAAAAATAGATGTTATAGTCTTCCGATATGTGTGAGCTCTTAAAAAATTTTTTTTCATTGTTCTTGACTAAGGGTTTCAACTCGTGCATTAAGCACTGCAATTTCAAAAGCTTAGATGTCTGCTGAAGGAATTGAGATAATTTTGATGCCACAAAAGCCCAATGTCTCTGTGACACTTACCCACATCTGACTTTTAATGTTCCAGAATTAGGGTGATCCTGTCCGGCTGAAGGTGTCCACACAGGGAATTAGAGACACAGAAAATCTGCTCTGAGTCTAGGAATCCTGCGGACTACTATAGCTTGACACCCTGGAAAAGCCTCTGATGCTGAAAACAAGAGACATTCAGCTCGCGTGCTGATGTTTAAAATTTCCTGGATAAGGAGTGGGGGGGCAGGAAGAGGAGGAGGAGGATAGGAGGAAGAAACACTTCGCAAGGGTTTTGCAGAATCCTCCAAGGTACACAGGAAGATGCCGTCTAGTAGGGGAGGCCTCCCCTCACACAACTCCGGGGTGAGAGCCCCCTACCTCTCCACAGCCAAATGCTGGCTGTGCTCTTCTCCCCCCAGCTTTCCAGGCTGCAGAGGTCTGAGCCTGCTAGGTTTGCTCCTGACCAGCCAAGTCTTTTGAACCTCCCCACAGGAACACATTTGCTTCTTGATCTCACAAGCCTGCCGGATCCTCATATCGCCTAGTTCAGCCTCTTACCAGGCCTCAGGCAGAGACTGACACCTGCCTGAAAGAACAAAACAGCTTTTACTAAACAGAAGGAAACTGCAGCTCTGTGCTGACCCTGTGGATAGACCTGCATGTCTACTACTTTCTTGAACCTGTGCTCTGTGTTTATAAAAAGCCCCAGAGCTCTCATAGTGCCTCACACAAAAGATTTTAATCTCTGCATTTCATTGCATTTCCAGTTTACAATACTGTTATTTAAATGAAAACACAGAGTGTGTTTTACCTTAGCCCAGTAAAAGTGAAATATTCATCTTACATATTGCAGATATTGGCCATCAGTCTTACAGTACACTGTTGGTGCAATGGTTGATTCTTTGTGTTTAACTGGGCAACTCAGCTGGGGGTGAGGGTCCTCAGTGTAAGCATCTTCGGTCTGTGCGAGAGGAGGGCACATGGAGGTGCTATGAGTGCTGCACTCACGCGGGGCAGGGAGCCTGCCTGCAACACAGGGCAGGAAGAGACTCTTGCTCTTGATGCTTTTTCTGTCTTCCACTGCCTTAGAAACAGGTGACTATGGATTGAAATCTTCACAAACTGTGCAGAGAATAAACCTGCCTTCCTTTAATGTTGAATATCAGATATTTTATCTCAGAAATGAGAGGGAGAGAAGTAACCAGAGCAAGATACCAGCTGTACCACCCTAAATCCAAAAGAAAGAAAGGTGCCTGGCCAGACCCTCAGGAGAGGCTGTGCGACCCACTTGAGGTCATCAGCCCCATGAAATAAATCAAAGGCGAGAGATCACATGGCTTCAGTCTTCTATGAGAACCCAAACGAGACACAACTTAAAGAGTAAAATAAGAATAAGTAGATGATAAACAAATTTCAAGGAGATGAGAAAGGAATCAGCAACAGGGGAGGAGGGCAACTGGGGCAACGGGGACTTAAAGAGTCATGATGCCTCATGCACACGTGCCACTTGCCCAGATCACTGCATCTGTTGTGCACCACACACAGGCAACAATAAAAAATGAAGTGTCGGCAGTGGCCAAATGTCAGTGCCCCAGTTAGACTGTGTTCACAACAAAAGTCAACTCAGCTGCTCAGAGTATTGATCACCTTAGGCTGCAGGGCAATTGCAGACAGCACACAGGAGTGGTTAATACAGTAGATGGGCTTGGGTAACTGTCCTGTTGCTTTACTTTTAGTGACTTTGCACAAGGCAACGAACCTCTTTAAATTTCCCTTTCTAGACCACAGAAAGTACTTCATGAAACAGCTACTTGATGAGGTTATTGTGCAAATTCATTACCAGGATAAATGAAGCAAGCTTATTAATCCATAAATAGCAGCCATGTGAGGACAGTGAAGACGTTTCACACATCCCGCCTATTCCATTTAGATTCGGCCATTTTCCCATTAACAGCACACTTCTGAAGCCAGGCAGGCCCATGCTCAATAGAGGCAGCAGCCCGGCAGCATTTTCATTTTACATAAGAAGATGCTGAGTTCGAGGGCACTGAAATTGCAAATCCAAGGCAAGTCCCCCCTGGTGCAGCCATCGGTCTGTACAGGAGTCCATCGTATGAGCAGTTTTCCACATTAGTGCACCAAGCAAGCTAAATGATGCTGTCAGAGGGTGGGGGTTTCCAGTCCTTCTTGCAAGCAAACATGATCTGGCCAAGGAGAAAGACAAGACAGCAAGTTCCAAGGGTGGACAAGGACTGCAGCGAGCCAGAGGAAAGAACTCAGCAAGGCCATAAGTGCAGACAAGCAAGGCTGTCGGGGAGGACAACGGCGCATGAGCTGCAGTGGATGCTGGGCTGGGGGTCTTCTTGGAGCCTATGGAGAAAACACCTTATTGAAGAT
Source organism: Ctenomys sociabilis (assembly GCA_004027165.1). Taxonomy (NCBI): domain Eukaryota; kingdom Metazoa; phylum Chordata; class Mammalia; order Rodentia; family Ctenomyidae; genus Ctenomys; species Ctenomys sociabilis. The sequence goes on from PVKA01006898.1 coordinate 57,168, forward strand.
GCCCACTCCACTGAAGTCTGCCAGGTGAATCCAGGGTCTGAAATGACACCCAACATGTATACTTTTACCTCTATTCTCCCATACACTACAAGAAATCCAGTCTTAAAACTGGGCCACAAGTGTGTAGCAGGAGCCAGGAAATATTTCTTTTCCACGAAGGCTTCTCAATTGATGAGACATTCAGGAAGGTTTTCTTCTCAGGAACTCACAATACAGAGTCTCATGACATGGTAGTGCACAGCACTCAAGGGACCCTCTTCCTCAGCTCACGTGACGAGGGGTCAGGTGGCCGCCACAGAGGTGGTGCGGATGGAGGTGAGCTTGAGTAGGACGTGCCCTATGAACAATCCAAGCTGCACCAGTTCTAATGCAAGCTAGCAGTTCTGTGTTGTCCATCAAAGGTCTGTTGTAAAACATCATTTGAGTCTGTGTTGACTCATCCCAAATGAACAAACATTTTTAAACAAAGACAAACAACAACTTCTATGTTTTTTTCTTCTTCTGGTTGGTTGAGAAATGGAGCTCCTCTGTCACTGAAAGGTTTTCTGCAGGGATGGAGAAAGGACAGGTGTCTCATAAATACTAAGCCCACTCGCTGCCTTTGAGTAGATCCTAAGCCTGTCATGTAAAATATCTTGACTGCACACTTATCGTGCATAGTTCCACTCATAATTCTACTGTTTCTTTGAAAAAAATTTCTTTTTTGGTTACTGGATATATCTAAAATTTTCATTTTTATTCTAATACCTTTTACTTTTTAAGAGTTTTTGATATTTCTCCTCCTATGTGCAAGAAAAATAAGAAGATATCATTTATCTGAGAAAAAATTGAAATAATAAAAAGGTATGGCTTAAAAGGTACAAAATAGGCCATGGACTTCAGTAAGGGTAACCTCTCCTGTGTGAAAACTGGAATGCAAATTACATCTCAGTAACCATCGCCCCTTGAGGGGATGAGGAGCCCATTCCCCTCTGCAGCATCTGGGACTCATCTTCAAATCACGAGGCTCTCCATAATGTCTGCTAAGTGATCCCCAGCTCAACCACCCCACAGTCCACCCCAGCAGCCTTGCTTGCCCACCCAGACACTACACACACTGCCCTACTGAAGCAAAGGAACAGTGGTCCACTTTCTGTGGCAAGCACATACAGCATGGCCATATTCTGGGTGAGTTCCATTCTAGGCACTCAGGAATATGCAGCACTCTGCAGAGGATGGCCCTGTAAAGAACTGAGATTTCCAGTGTGGATTACTGGGGTATACAGTGAGAGAGCCATCCTGCGGAGACAGTGCCATTAAGGACTATGGTTGACCAACTGCCTGGAGCTTTATGCACACTTCCCTGTGAATAATTCAATGTAAGAAACATAAATCATGCAATACGTGCTTGGCTGTGTCTATAGAAGTGCGGCCCTCAGCTCTTCTGGAATGTACAGAAGGAAACGTGCAGTGCTGCAGTTGGGGCTTTCAAGCATCTGCAAGTCCTGCTTTCATAAAGGTGACCCATGCACTCTCGGATTGGCAGCTTCGGTGCTGCCACCCCAACATCTTCTCATGTAAAAGAAAATGCTGCTGGGCCGCTGTCTTATTAAAGTTTGGGTTGTGTAACTTCAGAGGGATTTTATTACTTGGAAAACTGCTGAATCTAGATGGAATAGTTGAGATATGTGAAAAATCTTCACTGTCCTCCCATGAATTGCTATTTATGGATTAATAAGAAATATTCATCCATTCTAATAATAGCTTTGCACAGTAGTCTCATCCAGTAGCTGTTTTCATGAAGTACTTTCTGTGGTTAGAAAGGGAACCTTAGAGAGGTCCATTGCTTCACTCAAATTCACTAAACCTGAAGCATCAGGAGAGTTACCCAAGCCATGTATTATGCTAACCACTCCTCTGTGCTGCCTGGAACTGTCCTGCAGTCCAAGGTGATGAGTAGTCTCAACAGCTGAGATAACTTTTGTTGGGAACTCAGGGCCCGAGGACAGTGGACACATGCTCCCCGGTGACCTCACGTGGGTTGCACGGCCTCCCCTTCATGTGTGCCCTTCCATGTTCCTTTCTTTAATATGAACCCAGCCAGACAAAAGTGCTCTCCATACCCTAAGAGCACTAGAAGGAAAGCTTTCTATCAGGGATCACAGGTCACAGTCCCTCTGCACAATCAATAATGAGAAAATAGTTTCATTGTCATAGGAAATGGTGTCTAGAAGTGCCATTGCCCTTGTCACAGACAGGGTTAAGGTACAGGAAAAAGAAGGAAGGAATCAACCCACCAAAGGCACCAGCATGTGAAAGATCATGAAAGAAATAAGCCCTCAGAGCCAGCCAAATAGCTCAGCAGATTAAAGTGCCTGTTTAGGTAAACACAAGGGCCAGAGATTCAATCTCTGGGCCTGCCATGCTGACCCTGCCCCTGGAGCACAATTGAGACTGGTTGTGCTACCACATGCCTGTAATCCCAGCACTTGGGAGGCTGTAAACAGGAGGATCACTATAAGACAGATCTACATAGTGAGACCCTGTAGACCCTGTCCTAAATACAAAAAAAGAAAAGAAAGAAAGAAAGAAAGAAAGAAAGAAAGAAAGAAAGAAAGAAAGAAAGAAAGAAAGAAAGAAAGAAAGAAAGAGAAAGAAGAAAGAGAAAGAAAAGAATCAAGCCCTCAGTGTTTATGTTGGAATGCAGGACCTCTGGGGGGCAAAAAGATCTGAACCTTGCTCAGGAAGTTTAGAAAGTTGGTAAGCTGCAAGGTCAAAAGACAGGTACAAACACATGCAAATTATTGTCCTTCCTTGCAGAGTTTTTGTGTGTGCTTGTTCTTGAAGGAAGGTCATGTTGCTGAGGGGCAGAGGAGAGGAGAGGGCAAGCCACATGGAAATCTATTGCTCTAGTTTCATTGTCTCCTACCGAGCAGCTCCACCAACAGCTGTCTCACACGTACCCACTGGGGTTCCACATGCATCATCCCAGGTCAGAAACGTAAAGGTCCTGGCCATCTTCCTGGGGAAGTGTGGGCTCCCAGAGCAGTGGCCTCCTACATAACAGGGACAGGAGGATCAGCAGGACAAGGGCTGCAGGACGTGGGTGTTCATGAGAAGGAGCAACTTCTCGCAGCTGTGATTGCCGGGTGACCAGCAGCTAGTGGGGAGCAGCTGGAACTGAACGTCCACCAAGGTGGAATACAAGTGGGTCCCTTGGTGAAGAAGGCAGTCATGTGTGAAGTCAGAAGCACTCAGCCACTGGACATCGACTTCTGAGCTTTAATGCGAGTGTTTCCGTATTTGCTCCTCAAAGAAGATCATGACAGAGGGCAGAGGAGAAGCAGGATTGGAGCAGGAGCAGCTCCATCTCTGCACGAGGACCACTTCATGTTGCTCTGACCCAGCGGCACCAGCCACAGCAAGCAAGATTCTCTGCTTGCTGGGCATTTATACACGATGTGACCAGAGTATAGGGTGAACACTCGACTTCTTATAAAATTATTACAAGGAAAGAGGACCCATGGCCACCCATCTCTCTTAGCAGATCTCTCCTCACCTCACACACACTCGTTCTTTCATTCTTGCTACTCTCTGAAGCAGCTCTGAAGCAGGTTTTCTAGGGCTTATCTAGTTGTGCTGTCACATCTGCTAACGATCTTGAATTGATTCGACACAGTTACTGCTCATCGTTGTTCTGACTTTGGGAAAGAACCAGAACTTGCAGTGTGCCATATATGGGTCTGTTTGCTTTGGCACAGTGGGACTAGAACCCAGGACCTCATGCTTGTGAGGCAGGCACTGTGCTACTGAGCTAAATCCCCAGCCCCAGATATGGAAAATAAGATAGATGAAGGTACAGTATAATGTGTGTATTTTACCTAAAGGTCAACTTCATCCACTAGTGTTAAAATTGTTTGAAGTGAGGGGTTGAAATATTTTAAAGGGGATTAGTTACAATAAATCTTTTACTGTAATAAAAATTTTAATTGAAGTATTCATCCTATATATTGGTCACACATTTCTCTGTCACCTTATGCCAGGGTAATCTAGCTCCTGCCCACTTCCCTGCAAAGGCCAGGCTCCTGTGCATGGGGGGCAGGGGGTAGGAAAGACAACCTTGAGTAAAGCACAGGACTTGGCAAGCTATGCTCCTGTCTAGTGCAAGACAGAAGACCAACCCACGGGAGAGCTCATGGCTGAGTAGCCTACTCAGAGGGCGAGTCCCAGGGATCAGCGGTGTCCCCCAGGGACACGCGCTCACCTGCTTCTTCCCACTCGCAGGTTCTGGCTGCCTTGAGATGAAGCTTTCTCCCATGGTGGCCCTCCACCATCTAGGTCCTGCCTTGGAGCCAGCCTTTCGTGGATTAAAACCTTAGAAAGCCTGAGCCAAAATAGACCTCTCCTGCCCTTAGCAGTAACTTCCAAGTGTTTTGCTCAGCAAAGAAAGAGTGACTAACATGCCACGTACATGATGTATATTTGAGGATAATATATATGCCATATACAAATATACATAAATAATATGCTTATGTTAGGTATAAATATATACAAATGCATACATAAAATACCTGTTACTTTTCCTGGTTATAACAAAAGTTCAAAAATAAACTAAAATAATTGAATATTTAATATATTCAATTATTTTATAATATTTATTAATATGTAAATAGTTAAGTGATAGTGTATATAAACAGTGGAATAGACTATGGATGGATATTAAGGCTGATATCATTCTTAATGTTCTTACATACAAGGGGTTCAGTTATAATATTCCTTGGAAAAAAGGAGGAAAGAATACAGAATGGCAATATTTGTCAACTGGTATTTTCCTTGAGTAAAACATTTCCTGGACTAGCAGGAGACGGGAATATGAGCTTGTCAAGCTTTCTGTTTCCCATTTTGCGTGGGCTCATGAACCAAATCCTCTTACACTAACCCTCAGCTGTGTGCCGGCGCCCCTGCATTGCTTTGGCACTTCCCAGCGGAGAAAGCGGTGGAGGGGCTGCTTCCATCCTTCTAAGTCTGATAAGTCCAAATCGATATGCCGGAGAGTGCTGCCTCCCAAGGGAACCAGGAAGAAAAGTGTGCATGTCCAAGGAGCATATAGTCAATTGTATTTATTTAATCATTTTGAATCACTCATTTTTATTGATATTCCAAAGCTCTTTGTAAATTTGGAGAGCGATTATTTGTCATAGTTATAACTATTTTTTTAAATCATCATTCCTTTCAAGCATTGTGTTCTTCTGTTTGTTCAAAATATTCATGCAGTTTTAAGTTTCTTTTATGATCTCTGAGTCCTCTGTGGTTTTCTGCTGAACCTGTACACCTCAGTTTTGTGTCTTTGCACCTTCCTGCTTCCATTCCTGGGAAGCGAGCCTTCCCTAGGAAGGAGGCTCAGGCTGGGCATCGTGTCACACAGAGGATGCAGGCAGACACCCAGGAAGCAGGCCAGGGGCCAGGCTGAGAGTGGACAGGTGGCCCAGAACAGTGCCGAAGGCAGACTGGGGCAAGGAAGGGCCATCTTGTGGTTTGTTCCTCCTCTTCTGACCTGTTGGGTCCTAGCACTTCTTTAAGAATAAAAAACATATAAAACACTGACATTAAAGCACACAGATGTATGTCCAGTGTCTTCTTACTTAATCTGAATTTGCTCCTGACATTTTTCAGATTTTTTCCAGTGTCTAGTCTCTCTTCTCTCCTTGCAGCTATGCTATGCAGACCCTGCTACCCTACATGAACTACTGAATCCCAAGTTAAATCATAGCATTGAGAACTTGCTTCTGCTCACAATCCCCTGCACCCTGGACTCCCCAAGGAGCTGAGCCCTCTTGCCCTGCAGGGCACCAGAGGCCGGCCTGTGGGAGGATCAGCTTACTCCTAGGTTTCTTCACTCCTGATGTGTGAAAACCATGGGGTCCCAATGTCCTTATGTCAAATCCCAACACAACGAAGTGACAAGGCATACGTTGAGGACACACCATGAAGGCCAGTCAAGATCAGCAGCAGAAGATGTGGGCCCCCTTGGGGCTGTCAGATTGCAGTTTCAGAACATACCTCACCCCAGCAACTGCCTGGTTTGCACTCCGGAGTGTAGTGCCAAGAGAGAAGGGGGCAGTGGTTAGCTATGTGGATTTGGCAATGGTCTTCGGGCTCTGTGTGCAGCATTGGGTAAGATAATTGAGCTCCATAAGGTTCCTTTTCAAAGCCACAAAAGTTACTTAACAGAAACAGCTACTTGATGAGGTTATTGTGCAAATTTATTATTACAGTGGATGAGAAGTGCTCATTCATCCTAAGTATTAGCTAAAATGAATACTTTTACACCTCCTAAGTGTTCACCTTGTCTTACATAGTTTTCCAATACATGGGATACCTCTGAAGTCACATTAGGCTGTCTTCATACTGCAATAAATGGGAAAAGTCCATAATGTGCTTCTTTTATATAAAAATATGTTGAAGTCTACATAATTAAAATTTCATATCTGAGAGTGAACAGCTGGTAACTACTCTGCCGTAAAGACAAACTTGAGTTGTCTGTAGGAGATCAGGTTCACTTTGGACCATGTGTGAGTAGAAGCAGACACACAAGGGTACATAGCACACGGTTTCCTTCAAATGCAAAATCCGAAATATACATAAAGAGCAAAATTAAATATAAATCATAGGAAGCTACTGGGACAGAGCTTTTGCAAAGGGGAGGACAGTGAGGAGATGGCTGGAAGACAAAGAGGATGAAAACAGAATTAAAATGCATACCAGCTCCTCATGAGAACACAATCACGATGTGCTGCAAAATATGCACAAAAAAATAAAAATTGAACAAACATGCAAAGCTGCAATGACCCAGGTCTCCCCGCTCACACACTTCTGGCAGCCTACGGCACTGATAAGCTCAGCGCTGACGCAAGCTCGCAGTGCCAGCGGCTTTCCTGGTCATTCGCGTCATATTGAAAGATGCTGATTCTTTGATTAACTAAGTTGTGGTTGAAAAAAAAAATCTGAAAAGCTCAATTGTCCTACTCGGTGTTGTTGAACTTTCAGCAAAAGATTGTTCCAAATATTCTGCACTTAACCACTATCCTAAATTCTTGGGATCCTTTGGATAAAGGTACCAGAGTCTTAAATGAGATATAAGGGCTGGCGAGATAGCTCAGCAGACTAAGTGCCTGCTTAGGCAAGTGCAGGGACTGGAGTTTGATCCCTAGTACCACATGCTATACCACCCACCCCTGGGGCACGCTGAGCCAGTTATGGAGTCCAGGTGTGGGGGGCAAATGCCTGTAATTTCAGCCTCTGGGGAGGCTGAAAACAGGAGGATCACTATGAGTCTGAACTGTGCAGTGAGACCCTGTACCAAAAAAATAAAATAAATAAGAATAATAAATTAACTTGAAATGAAATACAAATAGTAGGAATTTGAGGAATAAAAATAGGATTTAGACACAAGGCAATAAATAAGGAAGCTCAAAAGAAGATGCCAGTCCATCTACCTACTGTGTTTCTCTGTCATTCCCACTTTTAAGATAAAACAGTCATTGCGAACTTCAACATTATACAGACACAGCAGCTTAACTTTCTTCTTCCAAAGTGCTGGTAGTTTGTGTTTTTTGTTTGTTTTTTTTTTACCACACCCAACTCAAACTTCTGCCTTTTAAAGCAGAGATCGTATGAGTGCTAGTGAGACAGCTTTCAGTAACATCAGACCAGGATGAAGATGAGGACTTAATGAATACGGACAGCAAGGGGCCCCAAACTGCAAAAAGCTCTGCGTGATCGATGTGTGGCTGCCCCAACCTTGGCCATGTCCTGGCTGCCTCCCGAGCAACCCAAATGGCCATTTCCATAATCACTGTGGTTCCGGGAAGGGCTGGAGGTCAGATGGTGCCAGATCTGGTGAAGAAGGCAGGGGATGGCACAGGCCTGTCCCTTGGTTGGCTCTGGGTTGGCACTCACTGTGTTTTCGGCCAGAACATGTAAAGAAACTCGCAAAAGATTTCCACAGCAGTTGCAGAAAGTGGCAAGAACCACGTGCTAAGTGCATGTGGAATGCCGGGAAGTGCTTTGAGGAAGGTGCATGGGAATAGTTCTTTACTGTAATAAAATTTTTAAATTTACATATTCACCATATATGTTGATCACACCTCATATGATAAGCTGTGTTCTGGATGAGGAGACCTTTCTTCACACACACATACTCACTCCCACATTTCCTCAGGTGCCATTTGCATTAATTTGCTTTAAAGCAGAGAACCTGATACTGCCTATAAAATGAACCTCAGAGGATGACCCAAGATAAAGGAAGGAATGGAAGGCATTTCTCCAGGGCTCTGGGAGCCCCACTGATGCTGCAGTCTAGTCTAAGGCTGTGTGATCCAACATACCATTCATATCAGCCAACACAGACCAGTGAAAAGCTCTCCTGAGGAGACAGCAGGGGAGCCGAGCTTCTCAGATCTGCAGAGTCACGGCTGGGTGGCCTCAGCTTCCCTGCTGCTCTCTGCCCAGTGCTGCCCCCAATGTCACAGAGGTCACATGAGGACTTTGTTCTTCCCGAGCTTGCCTTCCTCCGCACTCACCACTCCTGACTGTGCCTAGTCCCTGTATCTCCGAAGAGCAAATCTGGCATGCTGGTGGTGTAGAACGCGAACTCCCGCCTTTGCCCTGCCGGGTGCCGCAGGCCCTTGCCACCCATCTGCCATGTCTTGCAAAGGGCCTGTAAGTCATGACCACAAAGCCTGGGTGAGGAGCCCTCTATGAGTCCAGCTTCTCACACTGACTCTGGATCAGGGGCTTTCTGCAAGAGATTCTGCAGCTCACATTTGGAAACAGAATACATCAGGTCAGAACGTGTCTGCTCTTGCTGCTAGAATGCTTCAGGAAGATCCATAGTGACAGAGATGCTGTTTCTGTGGCAAGAACAGTGTCTCGAGTGAGGTTGTTCAACACTATAGGCACAAACACCATCTTCATGGGTTCAGACATGGAAGTGACTCAAAGCCCACAACAAGGCCAAAGCCCAAGTGGGGCTCAGGTCCTGTTTCCCATGTCTCCTCATTCAGACTTGGAGGGGGTCTCTGTCTGTCTGTCTGTCTCTGTCTCTGTCTGTCTATCTTTCTGTCTGTCTGTCTGAGAACAGCAGAAGCATCCCATTCACAGCTAGAGATATACCACAAGCAGCTCAGGGACAGCACAGGGAGTTTGGGATCTGAGACAGAGACAGCCTTCTCTCTACACACGAGGTCTCAGAGGATTCAGGTCAGGAAGACCAGGCATCTTTTGGGGGCTACTGTGATGCCACTGGCCCAAAATGTTCTTGTCCTTGGTGTCACTCTGTGCTTTCCAAGTGGTGAGCAGGGCTGTTCTAGCCTCCTTAGCACAAAGGCCCTCTACCCAGCTCCCCAGGCTCTAGAGTTACTTTCAAACTTTCACTTTGTCACTGAGTTACATCCTGATTTTTTAATTTAATTTAATTTTTTAATGTATTTGGTTGTTACAGGGTCTCACTATGCAGCTCAGATTCATAGTAATCTTCCTATTTTCAACCTCCCCAGGGCTGAGATTACAGCCTTGTGCCACTATACCCAGATGCCAGATGGCTTGTCACGCCCTGGGGCAGGGCCGCATCAGTACTTGCTGCCTGGATTGAGCAGAAGCCCCTGCGCTTGCCTAAGCGGGCACCCGAGTGCCTGAGCCATCTTTGCGGCCCTTGATGCTTACATTTAACATAATATCATGTTCCCTCTGCTGGTCTCTGTCCAACTCCTGTTTTTCAATATTGACTCAAACTGTCTCAATAATATGAACACACAGACAGAGAGAGAAAAGAGAGAGATCCGTGGAATTTTAATGTACTATCTATATGCTTTATGTAGCTTTGTGTCCCTAAACCAGAATGAAAGTATTGTACTTTTTCACTTTTGTACCTGTTTCTTAGAGAACTGCCTAACATATTGTAAGTTAAAAAAGAAAATAATTATTAATTAATGTTTCTATCCTATTTGTCACAATATAAAACTATATCATTATCACTGAACTTAAGTGAAGAAAGCCAAAACCTACAGAGAAAACTCCATCTACATAGCCAGACCAGGTAACTGTTTACCTTTAAAAATGAATTAAAATCACTGTGAGGTAACCAAAACATAGAGAAAATGCACAATATGTAATTTTGGCATCATGAAGCACTAGAATTTCTGAAAGCAGATAGAGTAGAATTGTGAAGAGCTCACGGAGAATCCTCGCAGAAGTAGCCATAAGAGCTTGTGGTCATGTTGGTGGAGTGCAAGAAAGGCTGGGCTGCATCTTATCAGACAGGACTCTGAGGACGAAGGCATGCAGGGCCAGGTCTGACTTCATTAGGTTTGGAAGTGGAATTGCAAGATTAGGATTAAATGGAATTCACAGCAGACAGCTCAGAGGCAACCATAGATTATGAGGCAAGAGGTGTCATAGGCAATGTCCCCAGCTTCTGTGTGTGGATAAAGGGATGCCAGAAGCATTCCACTTGGTGGTTGCTGTGACAGTCTGGGTTGAGCTGTGACATAAACCTACTTGGCAGAGACAGCAGAAAGGTGAGTGTCTGAAAGCAACCAGCGCAGACTTCTCAGCCTCCAGGAGGACACAAATCTAGCTCGTGCAGTGCAAACAGGCAGTATATTTACTATAGAACTGCAAGAACTTTTTCATTTTAAAGAAGTTGCTCATGCACTAGGTGAAAAAGGAGACTACTTTTGCAGATTGATCCCTTTGAAGTAAATTTGCAGGAAAGCACACTTATGGGGATTTAAAGTCCTCGCCTAGGTGATTCCAGTCATCACTTCATGGTCGAAAGAGTCTGTGGGCAGTTATTAGCCTGGTCTTGGTTAGTGCTGATTAGCCAGCCCAACTGGCACAACCACAGCGGGCACCCTCCCTTCAACGTCCCCCAGTACCTTCCCACCACTACCCCAGTGTGTGAAACCTTGCCGGCCTTGTGTTTCTGGGCAGTTGATGCCAGCTTCTCTCCCTGTTGCAAAGCCTTGGCCCCCATTGCAATTGTCATAAATTTTTCCTTCCCATTTTCGAACTGTGTGATGCAACTTTTCTTGTAAAATGCAAGAATTTATGTATTCATTTTCAAGTTGACTGATCACAGTGAAGTTTGGATGCATGTCTATATCGTGAATTTATCAAATCAGGGTATTAGCATAACCCCAACCTCCTAATTTATCACTCAATAGTGATGAAATACCCCAAATACTTTCTTCTATTTCTTTGGAAAATAAAAGACGTTATTATTGACTACAGCCCTGTTATTGCGCAACAGTCACCACGACTCACTTCTGCTCTCAGCTGCAGTTCTGGACGCCCTGTCCAACCTCTGATGACGAGTCTGTGTATCATGAGCAGTCGCAGGTAAGTACTGACCTGTTCTCTATTGCTCCCTTTGGCGTATATTCAAGATGTGTGGTTACATTCACCCTGGAGAACTGTGCAGAGAGACCTCACACTGCAATCTTCTCTACCTTTCCTTCCCTCCAATTTTCCCACTGCGCTCATCCCCAGATACCCTCATCCTTTCCATCTTCCCCTGCCTCATTTTGTCTTTTATTTTACTCATTAAATTACTTTTATCTTGGGTTTTTCATGAAAGAGTACCATATGATATTAAATCTGAGTCTGATTCATTCACTTAGCTTTATGGTCTCAAGATGCACCCATTCTCCTACAAATGAGTTAAATTCGTCTTTCTTTGTGGCTATCCACAGCTATAGAAATATACACACTCATCCACTGATTAGCACATAGACCCTTCCAGAATCCATTTAGATACTATGAATTGGAGTTAAAGTCATCAACTTATGGTCATACATCCATGCCATCTCCTTCCCTGAGATTCATGATTTTGCTTCTACAACTAAGTAAGATGTGGCATTTACCACTCTATAACTGGCTTATTTCACTTAAGATGATATCCTTCACCTTTATTTAAGTTGTAGAAAATAACAGGATTTCAACTTTAGATGACTGACTAGTACTCTGTTGTGTGTGTGTGTGTGTGTGCATGTGTGTGTGCATGTCTGTGTATGTGTGCTTGTGTGTTATACACATGCCCATAGCCTACATTCTCTCCAGCTACCATCTACTGATGGACACTTAGGTTGATGCCATCTTTTGGTAGCTGCAAACAGAACTGCGAACAGCACTGTCTCTTCTTCCACCGCCTGGTCTGTGTGCCCGTATGCTTTTCTGCACTACTTGACTGCAGCCTAAGGCATGGGTCTAACAACAGTGCTGCTTCAGCAAGGCTTCTGGACAGTTTGTTTGCCCCTCAAAGGCTCATGATTTATTTCAGAAACTTGGAGATTCAGGAGCAAAGTTCTCAGGTCCAGCTTGGTCTTCACCCACCCTGGCTCCTCAGTACTTTGTCCCCACACGCGAAGTGACGCTCCTTCACTGCTCCACACGCCCCTCCTCATGGCACTCAGACTCTTGCCATCACCTGTACTCTCCCCTCTTCCCTCTGAATATCAGCTTCACGACCCCAGCTGCCGCCCTGAGCCTCCATGTACTCCGTCCTCTCAGCGTCCAGCTTCCCCATGCATCTGCATTGCATCGGCGCTGTGTGTCTCCTCACTATGCAACACAATCCTCAGGGACCTGCTGCCCTGCTGCACCTGTGTAACTACAATCTGCTCTTGATTTCCTCCTTTGTGAGGTGACAGCTCTGGGTTGCACGGTCTGTTTGCTATTTTCCACATTTATGACATGCATCAGGGCACCGAGAAAAGGTGCTCCATTTGCTACTCGGTTGCTGTTGATCTGTGATGCATTGCCTCTTCCTTGAGGCAAACATCATCAGGGATCTGACACTGCCCTGCCATGAGAGCAGAAGACACAGCCACCCTCGGGACCACATTGGCCAGTCACCAGCACTTGGGCCAGCAACTTAAGCATAGATATTTACTGTCTTGGGAGGATGGATTTTCATTTTTCCTTTTGCACAAACTAGGTCTAGTGCCCTCACCCTGAGGAGGAGGAGGATGAAAAACCAAACCAAGAGTGACCACATGTGTTGCAATGTCCATGCTGGTCTTGCTAAGTCCAGGGTGGCTCTGAAGCATGACCTGTGCTGGTTTGGGGGAAGAATCTTGAGCAGACACCCACAGGTATGGCAGACTGAGGCTCATCGACTGTAAGTGCAGCAGGAGAAGCCAGGCTAGCCAAACTATCCAGGCTCCATAATTCTTGTGCCCTGCTCTCAGGGAGCTTGGACTGGGGGATGCTGTCCACTGCTTTATCATTAACCCATCACCAGCCAGGTCAGGCAGCCTCTCTTCCCTCTGGGAGAGCACTTGCTGCTGTAGACTGAGCTCTCACAGAGATTCCACCAACACCTGCCCCATAAGCCCAGCACACACAGAGCAATGCAGAATCTCACCTGGTCTGTCCAGTAGTTTTGATACGGTCCTAATTAGACCCCCTGCCTGAGGACACTTCCTGAGAATTGGATTCTAATTCCTCCTCTGCATGCCCACTGCCTTGTCCATCCTCATCATGTTAACAGCATCAACTGTGACTATAGGCCAGAGCAGGCTGCTGCCCTTTCATACTTCCCTGCTCCAAGTCACTCAGCCTAAGCCAATGACTTTGACACCCAAGGGTGCACTGTGTGAAGAGTACTGAAGAGACAATGGCAAGCACCTACTGTGGCCAGGACAGGATTCACCGAGAAGGCGAAGAAGCCCCTCGGGGAGGCCGTGTCATAACCTGGCTCCACACCAACTTGCTCAACTACCCTTGCACCACCACTGGTTGAGTACGCAATAGACACTAAGCTTGATGAGAACTTCCAGAAGAGGACACCTTTTCAAGTATCTCATAAATATGGGAAGTCTATCCCGCCACCAAGTAGTGGGTCACTTCTTCACAGCTGGGACACAAGACTGCTCTCCGACCACCTCTGGGGGTGCTGCCTTGCTCCAAGGACTGTAAGTAAGGAACACCTCTCCTGCTGTCACACTGTGCCTGTTCTGGAAGCTGAGATGCCATCTGACCCCAGATGGAAGGCTGCTTCTGGGAGCCCCTGGATTCAATGAGGGACTCTGCTATAGGAACTCTTGTGGCCCCTGAATACAGGTGCTCCCTGCTAAGCGCAAAAGACATGTGTGGGTTTTGTTCAAGGCAGAGGTGACCTACATGGCCTGCCAAGAGAAGCAGCAGTAACCTTGTAAATATTTTTGTGTTGTGCAAAGTGTCTGTTCAGTTTCTTTGCACACTTCTTTTAATCAGATTATTTATTTAAGGTGCTGTTGAGTGGTATTGCTTGCTTATTTATTCCCTTGTCAAGAGGACCCTCTACAAACATCTACTGCCTTCTGCTCTGTTTTCCTTCAGCCCCTTGTGTCCTCTGCTGGGCACAGATTCTAGTCTGAGGCAACTCCACCCATCTGCCTCTGTTCCATTGGCCAAGGCCTTTGGTATCCTTTGCAAGAAATCACTTCAAAGTTCCAAGCCCAGAATTTTACTTCTATGTGGAGCTCTCAGAGCTGTGTGGCTGCAGGTCTTGAAGAGGCAGTTACTGACCTCACAGCTGTCATTACCTTTATAATTAAAATATAAATATGCAAGCAAAAAAAGTAAGAATAAGAAAAGATGCCATTACCCATCATCATTATGAACTTGAACTAAGACAGCCTGGGATCACACAGGCAAGGCCCTGTGGAAGCCGTGAGTTCATGGCACACCTAGGGACTCTGGAGGGATGGCAGCTCTCTCCCAGGTCATCAGATGCACACCTCCTTCCTATACCTGCTGACTCTGAGCCTGCTCCTGACAGGACATTAAATACGGGCTGACTCACGCTCTCCACACAATGGAGTCCTCTTCTTCCTCCCTCCAGGTGACTCCAGCCATGAGGTCCCTCGCCTTCCTTGTTGCCAGTCTCCTGCTGGTTCTGCTGGCCCAGGCTGAGCCTCTCTGGGGAAGAGCTCACCGGGCTGAGCCCGAGATGCAGGGCAAGGAAGAGAACCAGGTCACAGTCATCTCCTTCCCCGTGGAGGAAAGGCCTGCTCTGCAAGATGCAGGTGAGAGAGGGCGAGAGCACAGACGAGGGGAGTGGACAGAGAGGGTGGAAATGGTCCTGGGGGTGGGTTAGATTGAGCTGACTTTATTTCACCTCCTGTACCTGATTTTCTAATTGAAAATTAAGACCTAAATGAGTCTGTGAAACTTTCTTCAAGAAAGACTTGATTCTCTGGCACTCTTAAGAAATTCACTAATCAATATGTGAAGAAGCCTACAGACCAGCTCCATCAGGGTCTAAATGCATAGAGTTAGTCTCAGGGGGAGTATTTCCTTTCTGCCTGCTGGGAGGATCTATGAAACTGAAATGTGTGTGAGGCTATGCTCACATGACCATGTGAGCGGCCAGCAGCAAGGAAAAGTGAAGACGCCTGAGAATGACCGAAGCACTCATGGCCCAGGTATGATCCTGTGTGTTTGTAGCCACATTGCGTCTCTTCACTCTGTTATCCCTACTGTTTAAGCCAGAAGACCACACCCCCCAGCAAGGGCCTTCTCAGGGTGTGCTTCACATCCAGGGTCGTCCCCAGGGTTTGACGCCCACTGCTCACTCTCTGCCCCCAGGTCCAAGGACAGGCCTCATCTGCTACTGTAGACGGACATTCTGCCATTCTCGGGAGCGCATCCTAGGAGTCTGCAGATACGGAAATACAGTCTACAGGTTCTGTTGCCGCTGAGAATCCAGGAAAAAAAATTACAATATGTTCTGGGCCTACACGAGAATTGCTGTTTCCTCTGAGATATGTCTTCCAATATTTTCTTTCTCTTC
This sequence comes from Ctenomys sociabilis, assembly GCA_004027165.1. NCBI lineage: Eukaryota > Metazoa > Chordata > Mammalia > Rodentia > Ctenomyidae > Ctenomys > Ctenomys sociabilis. The sequence goes on from PVKA01006898.1 coordinate 72,985, forward strand.
AATAAATCCCTGTGGAAGTGCTCTATGTTTCTCTTTGAATTTTACTGTGTAGCTTCATGAGGACTCTGATATGCAACTACAATAAATCTATTTATCTATTTATTTGTTTTTTATTTTTTAAAAAGAATACAAAATACTATTAAAAAACTAGAAATGATACAGTACTTCACTGCTAAATCAAGTCTTGGCAACAGATACTAAGAATGCTGAGAGTGACCCCAAATTTCAGGGGAAAAAAATCAATAAAATTCAAGGAATGCTGCATACCCAACCAGCATTCTGCATTGTGTACAAGAGGTCTCAAAGCAGGATTCAAGCTGGGAAAATTAGGCTGCCTAGGCCAGGTTCCTGTAACTCCCACATAATGGTTTTGTGTCCTTCACATAATTATCATTATCCTCGAGTTGGGAACTGGGCTATTTTAGCACCCCTCTTCCAGCACCTGTCCTTACCAGATTCCCCTAGCCCCTTCTATGTCCCTGTGTTCTCTCCCCAGATTTCACTTTGTCACTGAACTCCGCCCTGATTTCCATACTTTCAATTATACCACATTCCCTATGTTGATCTTTTTTTTTTTTTTTTTTTTTTCTACACAGAACTAAAATCATGCACTTCTATACTTTTCAGTTGCAGGATTTGCAGAACAAATCTTCCTGTAACTCGAATGAGAACCCCACACTCTGCTCACAGCTGTCTGTGCTGCCACGCAGCTCCTGCGTACATGGTTGGTGATGGCACAATTGTGGTTCTTAAGTCATTTTTATGCAGTTCTATTTCGCTGTATGGGTTTACATTATTATAGCTAAAATTGAAACTTCCAGAGCTAAAGCAGAACTCTCTCCAATTTGTAGGACAGTTTACCTTTTAAGAACCAATTGAAAGCATACAAACCTAAATGTAAGATAATACACAAACACTAATATTGATCTGATAATAAATAAATATGACTTCATTGAGACTGGAAGCTTAGAATAAAAGAAGGGTCCGGCCATGAAAGATTTCTTGGTGAATTTTCCTTCCAATAGGACAGAGATGGACAACTTGGGTGTAATGGAAGAAGAGGTAGAAAACAGTGTAGACAGAGGTAGAGGTGAAGGACAGGGACATGTCGGGTCAGGATCTGACTCTATCAGATGGAGGAGAGGTGTTGTGAGCCAACAAGAAGACATGGACTTCCTTTCAGAAGACCATCCGAATGACATGCCTGCCCACCAGGGGACAGAGGGGCACCAGGAACATCCCCTTTGGTAAAACCTATCACAATCTAGTTTATGGATAATTCTAGGAAGATGTAATTAGAAAAACAGGAAAAGAATCTCCAAAGATTCAGGGCAACTTGAAAACTTCCAGTATGCCCAAAAATTCAAAACTGCCATGCATATATATATATATATATATATATATATATATATATATATATATATATATATATATACAAGACATTTGACATTTTTAACTGAAATGAGACACTCATGTGGAAAGATAAGAAATAAAAAGAAAGCCAGGAATGGAACCCTGGAAATGTACTTGACTCACTCTCCAGCAGAGTAAGAAATCTGAGCTCGGCAAGCCGCTTCCCACCAGCAGGCAGATGAGGCATCGACCTCCCTCTCCCTGGAACTGTCCTTACTGTCCCAGGAGCCACCTAGTGTTTATATCCTCAGCTGCACCAATGCAGCAGGGCTGCACTCACCGTCTTTCCCTAGTGCAAGCTCTTATCTTCCTTGCAACACTCTGAATGAGGTTTCCTTCCCACTTCAGAGGTGACCAGCCTGATATTGGTATTAAACACAATATATTGGCTTATTTAATTTTTGAGTTAAAACAAAAGAATTGTACAAATTTACCTGTGTGTGCTCTAAAGCGTAGGCATACACGCACATTGCACAGTGATTGACCTGAGGCAACTAGAAGACTTATCACCACAAGCATTTATTGTGTGTTTGTAGAGAGACAACCAGAATCCTTGCTTCCAGCCGTGCTGAACTCTGGAATACACTAGTGTAGGCTGTAGTCATGCCATGCAGCAAGCAGTACACCAGTATTCCTCCTACCTTTAGCTCTGTAGTTGTCAATCAGCTTCTTCTCAGCCTCTCCCCACACCTGACTCTAACCTGATTATTATACTCTAAAGAACCCAGAGCAGGGATCAACTGTTTTAGATTTCACATGTAAGTGAGATCTCATGGCCTGCCTGTAGTTGGTCATCTTATTTCACGTGAAATCTTCTGGGCTAACCCACACAGCTGCAAGCGAGAAGCCTTCCTCTTTTTCCAGCTGAGTAGTGTATATGCTGTATATATTTCACATTCTTTTTGTCTTTCGATAAATTCATTGGTGGACCCTGAGGTAGATGGTGTGGCATAGCTGTCGAGAACAAAGCTGAAGAACTAGGGAGACTAATGAAAAGGTCCAGGGGGAGGGGGCACACATGTGGCAAGACCAGCCCAGCCAGGACCCAGCCACAAGGCTGGGTAGGGGAACACGTATTAACAGGCTGTAAATTTAATGAGTCAGTATTGCACTTCAGCATACAGACACTCAAAATAAAGATTAATGCGCACAAACCCCAGTGCACACTTGGTTGGAGCCTTGCTGGAAAGCATTTCTGAGACCCCACCTGGACTGACCACAGACCTGTGGACACCAGAAAGATTTTGCTACATTTATCTTTATATGTTTCTTTTATTGCTTTTCCTTTTTCTGTCTAGTTAGAGTATTTTATCATTTAGTTTAGGTTTGTCTTGTTTTGTTTTTTTTATGGTTATTTTTGTTTTGTGATTCCATCATTCTTTCCTCTTTTTTCCATGAATTAACTTCATTACCTTCCTTTTGGCTTTTTCTCCTTCTCCTCTTTCTGTTGCCAGCTATCTCACCTGATGCTAGGATACTGTCATGTGCATAAACGTTGTCTCTTCTCTTGCGGGTTCACTTCAACCCTTCTTTGTTTTCACTTCCATTCTTTCCCTCTTGTGTCTCTCAGTTTCCCAGACCTTGCGTGATTATGCTCCATCCTCCAGCCTTGCTTTTATTATTTTGAACCCCATTCATCTCTTTATCCCCCCATCCCTCTCACCCCCAGCCTAACATTCAACAGGGTAAAATCATTTTACTAAGGACAAATTCATTGTACAGAAGTTAATGGCATATGCTGGATGATCTTATGTAACTATAGATTTTGCTCCTATGGTTAAGATATCAAGCTTAATAGTTATCATTGTTTGTAGGCAGGCTGTGCAATAAAATTATTGTCACTGCTGGCTGTATGACTTTAGCCAGAATGCCATGCCTGTTATAATCAGTTTTTCTCCCATGTATGACAACTCTGTGATTTTATAGTCATTAACATTGTCATAGTCTGGTACAAAAGGACTTAGAACTGAGCCAAATAGACAACTACTTCTCACCCTCAGTTCACTGGGAGGGCAGATTGCTGAGATAGACATGAAGGGTGAGAATCACCTATGTCTAGAAGACATCCCTAAGGAAAGGATGTTTCTGAAGGAAGCCTTGATACTGGAATAAAGCTGTCTACCACAAGAAATCTACAAGCATCAACAAAGACAACAGAATAAAGTAAAAGACAGAAAACAGAAAAAGACACAGAAGTAAACCGCAGCCTGAAACCTTCAGCCCATCCAGGACAAGACTAGAGCCCAATGAGATAGAGGGAATAAGAGACCAACCACTGGAACTCTCTGAAATGTTGTCAATAGAAGTAAAAAAAAATTCTAAGAGGCTAATCGAAAAACATGTCTCTAAAGTGCAAGAGAAGAGATGATCAAAATGGCATGCATTAAGACAGCCACATTAAAAAAAAAAAAAAGGAGCTCAGTAAAACAATAGAAAAAATGAATGTCCAACAGAGAAAACAAAATTGGAATTCATAAAACAGATCCGAATAGAAATCCAGGACATTAACAACTCCATTGAAAGCATATGTATCACCATCAAGATAGCTCAGAGGACTAAGCACCTGCTTTGGCAAGCACAGGGACAAGGGTTCAACCCCCAGTCCTGCATGCCCAACCGGCCCCACCCCCAGGGCATGCTGAGCCAGCAAATCAGCCTGAGTGTGGTGGCGCATGCCTGTAATCCCAGCACTGAGGAGGCTGAAAACAGGAGGATCACTATAAGCCTGAGATGCATAGTGAGATCCTGTACCAAATACACAAAGGAAACAAAGTATATGTATCAAATTACATGAAGGTGAAGGTAGGCTATCAGATCTAGAAGACAGGATTGTGACTAGTGACTTGGAAAAGAAAGATATCTTAAAAATAGCAAGAGATCATAAAATATCAATCCAACAGGCACAAGATGAATCAAAAAAAAAAAATCAATGTAAGTTTGTTGTTTTTGTTTTTTCATTTATGTACTTGGTACAGCTTGAACTCATAGTGATCCTCCAGTTTTCAGCCTCCCCTGTGCTGGGATTACAGGTGTGCACCACTAAGCCTGGCCTCATTCACCAGCTCAGTGGACCCCAGGGCAGGGATGGTGTGGTATGTGGGACCGGGTATCGAGCCCTGGTCCCTGGGCTTGCCAAAGCAGGTGCTTAGTCTGCTGAGCTGTCTCACCAGCCCTGAACAATATAAGTTTAATTGAAGTTGGTAAGAAAGCTGGAGACAGAGCAAAACACTTTTTTTTAAAAGAAAATTCTTCACATAAAAAATGACAGGAAACTTCCCAAACATGGATAAAGAATTTGACACACAAATAAGTGAAGTATATAGAACTCCAAATGCCTTTAATTTTTTTTTTTTTTTGCTTCTATTGATAACATGTGGGGATATCTGGGATTAAGGATATTTGTAGTATTAATAGGCAGTCAAATTAGTATATGCCTACACCAAGGCATATGCTAATCAAGACTCCAAAAATTTGGGCTGGGGAGACAGCATGGCAGTCTATGTGCCTTCCTAGAGAATGCAAGGACCCAAGTTCAGTGCCTGGTCCCACATTCCATGCCAGCCCAAGAGCCCCAGATGCACTGTGCTGGCCACCAGGCAAAGTATGGGGAGCCTGTATTCCCAGCACTAAGGGAAGCTGAGACAGGAAGAACACAATTAGTCTGAACCATTAGTAAGACCTTGTATCAAATAAAAAAAAATCTCAGAAATTCAGCACAAGAACAGAATATTAAAAGCATACACAGAAAAGAAACCATTTCTTATAAAGCAAAACCCATCAGAATAACATCAGATTTCTCAACACAAACCCTCAAATCAAGGAGAGCTTGAGTAAATTAGTTCAATCCCAAAAGGAAATCCTCTATAATCTCTTTTCTTAGGGTGTTGTAATTTTCTGTGAAAAGATCTTTGACTTCCTTGGTTAAGTGAATTCCAAGGTATTTCATTTTCCGCGGTGCTATTGTAAAAGCTATTGTTTCCCTTTCAGTATGCTTGTTATCTGTGTAGAGGAATGGTATTGACTTTTGAGTACTGATTTTGTATCCTGCTATGCTACTAAATTTCCGTATCAGTTCTATTAGTTTCTTGGTGGAATTTTTGGGGTCTTCCAAATAAAGTGTTATTCTTTATCCCAGATTCACAGTCCCTGCAAAACTATCTTTCAAAATAAATAGAGAAACAAGACACTTCCATGATGAAGAACAACTGAAGAAATTCATGACTACCAAACCAGAACTTCAGAATGTTCTGAAGGACACATTACAAAGAAAGAGTGAAGACAGCAGCAGCAGAACACCAAGGAAGAGAAGACATTAGACAGGAGAAGCAGTTAACTACAGAGGAAAGACAGGGAACCAACAACAGCAAAATGACATGAAAAAGATAAACCAATATAGATCAATGAGAACAGTCTCAACTCACCAATATGAAGAAAAAGGATGAATCAAGAAGCGAGACACAGCACTATGCTGCACCCAAGAAACACATTCAACTGAAAGTAAAATTCATAGATTCAAAGTCAAACAGTGGAAAACCATACTACATACCACAGGAACCAAGAAAAATGCAGCGATAGCTATTCTAATTGTATATAACATGAACTTCAAGCCAAGACTGATCCAAGAGACAAAAAAGGTCACTACATACTTGTGAAGGTAAAAATTTCAAGAAGAGATAATGATCATAAATATATATGCACTAAATATACTGAACTACATAAAATAAATATTAACAGATATAAAAACTCAAATACACACTAATACCATTGTAATGAGAGATCATAACACACCACTCTCACAAATTGATCAATAGGATAAAAACTCAATAAAGAAATATCAGAGTTAAATCAAAACTGTGAACAAACATACTTAGTAGATATATAGTGTTCTACCCACAACATCAGAATACACATTGTTTACAGCAGCACATGGAACATCCTCCAAAATAGACCATATACAAGCTAATAAAATATGCTTAAGTAAACGCAGAGGAAGTGAAGTCATTCCATGCATAATTTCTGACCACAATGTCATGAAATCTGAAATCAATAGCAAAATAAATCATAAAAGGACATAAAGACATGGGGATTAAACAACACCCTCCTGATCAACAAGTGGGTCCCAGAAGAAATTAAGCAATATCTACAATTAAATGATATCACCAAGAAAACATAACAGAACCTATGGGATGCAGTGAAAGCAGTCCTATGACAAAAATTCATAGTGATGAATTCTCATATCAGGAAAACAGAACAAGCTCAATTAAACAACCTAAGAACAGGCCAGATAGCTCAGCTGACTAAAGCACCTGCTTAGGCAGAGCGCAGAGGCCAGGGTTTGAGCCACACTGCTCCACCTTTGGGGCATGCTGAGAGGACAATTGAGACTGCATGTGCTGGTAATCCCAGCACTTGGGATGCTGAAAACAGAGAATCACTGCCAGTCCTGTCTACATAGTGAGACCCGGTGGACACTGTACTAAATGCATTTAAAAAAAAAAATAATAATGATAACCTCATGTGAAGTTTCAAGCTTCTAGAAATAAAGAGCAAGCCAAACACAAGGCTCACATAAAAGAGGAAATTATACAGAAAATAGCAGAAATTAATTCATTTGAGACTCAGAAAACAATATAAGGAGATGCCTCAGTGGAGTAAGTGCTTCCATGGCAAGCACAAGGGCCTGAGTTCAATCCCTGGTTCCACTAAAAAAAAAAAAAAAAGAAAGAAAGAAAGAAAAAAAAGCAATCAATGAATCATCAGTTCTTGGAAAGATTAAATAAAATTGATAAGCCCTTAGAAAAGCTCATCAAAAAGAGGAAAGAAAAGGCTCAAATTCAAGCAATTAGGATGAAAATGGGGAATTAGGACAGATACTGAAGAAGTCCAGAAGATCATCAATATCTACTTGGAAAACCTATATTCTAATAAGATGGAAAACACAGAAGAAATAAATGTATCTGTTGCCTAGACACATATGAATTGCCAGAGCTGAATCAAGAAGATATAAAAATCCTAAATAGCACAAGATGCAGACATGATATCCTGTCTAGATGCTCTTAGCACAAGTCTTTCTTCTTATTGAATTAAGAGAAAGTAGCTGTATAGTTATCCCAACTATTTTGAATATGCAGATATGGAATGGTCCTTCATTCCTACCAACCTGTTTTGAAGCTGTCTCATTGCACTCTTTATCTCAATAAAATTAATTAAAAATCCTAAATAACAAGATATCAAGCCGGGCGTGGTGGCAAATGCCTGTAATCCCAGCACTCGGGAGGCTGAGGCAGGAGGATTGTTGTGAGTTCGAGACCAGCCTGAGCTACAAAGTGAGCTTAAAGCCAGCCTGAACTGCATAGCGAGACCCTGTCTCAAAAAGAAAAAAAAAAAGAGAATGGAAGTCAGACTCATGCTTATAATCCCAGCTCTCTGAGAGGCTGAGGCAGGATGATC